>CAKAOI010039585.1:0-58401 GCA_916701655.1 Sebastiscus albofasciatus
TATCTATCTATCTATCTATATATATATCTATCTATCTATCTAGCTACCTATCTATCTATCTATCCATCTATCTATATATGACTATAAGGCAACAAAATGTGGGTTAACAGATGTGATAGCACGAGAAAATATTCTTTCAAACAGGCTGACACACTGATCTGCTGTGATGCTCTTAAACCACCTCAAAAAACCTCCACCCCCTGCTGCTATAATCCTTGATCCATGTCACTTGTGAGGCTTTAAATCACGATCTCTTTAGGCTCTCAAAGTTCGGTTCTCCAGCCGCTTCCTAAGACTCTTACCGTGTGTAAACAATTACCGGCAGCTCAGAGCGGTAGGGAAGGTCAAGATGTTTGTCTGAGCTCCACTGAACTGTTTAACCTGCTGCTCCGCTCGTTCACTCTGGGTCAACACACAAGGTCATTATCATTAGGAATTCAAGCAAAAAGCAGGTAATTGATTCAATTCATAGCAGCTTCAGCACTGGGTCAGTTGTCCTGGGCCTTTAAATAATCTGCTGGCGGGGGGCCTTTGGAGATCACCTTGTCCTGGCAACGAGCAAGACATAAGGCAGGTCTGAGCATCAGTATAAGACAGATGAGCTGCTGTGAATTAAAACAAATTATTGTATATTTCTTGCTTTTGTGGCTCAAACTGATTCAAATCACCAATACATTAACAAAAAGTGGATTGTGTTTAGGTAAAGGAGGTTGTGCTTCAACAATGGGATTCACAGTGACGGAGTGCTAGACCCAAAGTCCATTAAGCATAAAAATGTGATAGGGTAGCACATCCCAGATTTCAAAATCAAGGAGGAGAAAATACTAGCACTTCACTTGTTTAATTGGCTCACATCACAACTTGATGAAATTGTGATGTGAGCCAATTAAACAGATGAAATGCTAGTATTTTCTCCTCCTTGATTTTGAAATCTGGGATATGCTACCCTATCACATTTTTACATTAACAAAAAGCTAAGGGGAAACGGCTGAAAATTAAAAGCGTCAGATCAATCACAATGACATTCGTTTGATTATAGGACTAAAAATTATTTGGAGTCGAAGGTTTTAACTGTAAAGCCTGCTCATTTTGTTAAAAGGTAATTATAAACTATTTTAATGGACGTTTTTAATGAAAATTCAGATATCTCCACTTTTTATTTTATTTTATTTCGTTTTTGGAATCACTGTCTTAATCTGTTTGAATGTGTTTCTTTACGACATCAGAATACATCCCTCTCCTGGTCAGGAAAGGGATTTCCTGAGGAACAAAGGAAAGAAGAGATTTTAATTTAAAGGACTCCATAGAACTACATGTCACAAAGGTTTGTGCCAACCTACTGAACAATTGACCTATTCAGCTGTTGCTATATTAACACAGACAACACTAAGTAGCCCGTCATTACATATATTCCGGGGTACACTGTTTACACATAGACTACTGCTATTAGCTACACCGTGTCACTTTACCTCGTAACTTGTAACTTTATCTTTAACTACTCTTGTGTAGTTCATATTTCTTTTACTTATACTAGTTGTACATACCTCTTATTTTATCTATTCTTATTTTTTCTCTATTTATCTGTAATTATTTCTGTCTTGTGCCGCTCCAACACCTGAATTTCTCCTCTGGGGATCAAAAAAGGTTTATTGTATCTTATTTTAACATTTTTGATCTTTGAATTAATTTTATTAAAAAGTTATTTTTAAAATTCAAGATTCTTTTATTTGTCATTATTATGCTCCACATAAAAACAAAATTGTATTTCACACATCCACCACTCAGTAATTCAGTGCAAAACAATTAGTAAAAACTATAAATTAATGGGCTAATAAATAAGAGCACTAATAAATAAGCTAAAAGTATGCTAAAATAGAATGAAATAAATATTTATAATTTAAAAATTAAAAAATATTTTTAAAGGAACAGTTTCTTAAGCGCAGTTCACATTCTCTGATTGAGCAGTCTGATTGCTGTGAGAAAGAAGCTGTTTAACAGCCGGATATTAATCAATACATGCATGCTATACCTTTTTTTTAAAATATCTTTTATTACTGATTGACACAGAGTAGATTAAGCATTGATCAGAGTATTGGGTTTTAGCGATTCGTCATGAGTTTTAACAGATTGCATCTGACGGTGCAGCCTTATGTTGTGGTCACTCATTAGCAAGGCAATGTCATTCAGTTAGGCTCTGAACTGAGCCTCTGCATTGGCACAGGAGAAATTAGCGCATTGTATGTTAACAAAGAGTGATGTATAGGACAACATATTATATATTAAAATACTACTTCCGCACAACATGTTTACATTCTGTTATAATAACATAACACGATGTGTGAGTATTTTCTCACTGGTTATGTGAGGTCAGTGTTAGAAGGCGGAAGGAGTGGCTGCACTTTGTGCGTAATAATATTGTTGAAATGTAATTGGTGTCTGCTCTTAATTTTTACTGTGACCTTTTCATCTTTCAGTCAATTAATTGTGATAAGCTTTAGTGTTGCACCATTGTTGCTTCATAACTAAACTAAAACAACCCAAGTTCAAGGCCTGGCTCACCCACACACAGGTGACTGTGATTGACAGGTGATTAGACCTCTGTGCAGGCTGCGTGGGCGTCTGCAGACTGTCCTTGATTGACATCTCCCCGTCTCTCCCGTTAGCTTAGACAGAATAAGTGAGAACTCCTGTTAGGTTGTGCAGTTATGGTTCTTTACTCTATATCAGGGGTGCCCAAACTTTTTCCCTTGGAGGGCCAAAACTAGAGCTCAATGGAGGGCCACGGGCCAAAAGTAAACACCTATTGTAATGTATTGTATTGTATTGTTAAGATGCAAAATGGTACTAGGATCCCAAGTTCTCCTAATTGAATATTATTTTAGCTTTTATATAGTTAACCCCTTAAAATCCACCTGCCATACCCAATTTATGCATTTCTAAGACTGTTTAGGGACCCCGGCATGCAGAAATATTCAAACACATTCATTTTTAGAATAGGTGAAAATAACACATTTATACTGCATTAAAAAAACTGCATATTTTTGCCCAAAACTGCATATAATTATCATAAATGTCTGTAAAGGGGAGACTCGTGGGTACCCATACAACCCATTTTCATTCACATTTCTTGAGGTCGGAGGTCAAGGGACCCCTTAGAAAATGGACATGACCGTTTTTCAAAATTTAGTGTAACTTTTTAGTGTTATTTAGCCTTCTTCTCGACAAGCTAGTATGACATGGTTGGTACCAATGGATACCTTAGGTTTTCTAGTTTCATATGATGTCAGTACCTTCACTTCACTCTGTATGACTTGCATATGGAAATGGAAAATGGAAGTTTTTTTCATTTCAGTACAAGGACAGCACAGGGAATCATTAATAAAATCTGTAAAGAAAAAATGATAAGAACCAAAATGCCCTTCTTTCCCCGTTTTATTTGTACATAACTTGTTCATTGTAGCTGCAGACCAAAACAAACACAACAAGACTGCTATCTAATAGTGCATTGCAAAAAAGGAAAACATTGTTTTTCAGACAGAAGTCTAACATTTAAACTATAAGCACGTTCATTTTCATTTGCAGTAATTAGATGGCTTTTTCATATATTTATCATTGAAGCAATAAATCATGCTATATATTTGTTTATATAAATAGCAATAATTATCTCTGTTCTACTTTAGATGAAGGTCAGAGGTCAGGTTCAGCTACTCTGAAGCTCTGAAGTGTCTGGCACATGGGAACTTCTGAGGCATTATATATGATTCAGAAATAAAAAAACTATGGTGTAGTAACTAGTATGCACAGGCTACACATATAACAATATTAAGTTTGATGTATGTCCTATATGTGGATTTATTAATGTGGATTTAAACAATGTTTATATTGGTATATTGTCATTAAGGTCTGTGGAGTTAACGTTTTTATATTGTTATATGAGCATTTTATACATGCCCAGGGACAACAGATGCCATACATTTACACTGTCTGTCTTTTATAGAAAATTTCAATAAAATTGCATAATAGGATATAATATATATTATTATTATTGTTTTCTTCTTCTGTATGGTTTTACTCTGGATGTAATATCTTGTGTATCAAAGCAGGTATGGAAATACCAGCTGATGCTGATCCTGAAAATGTGTAACATATAAACCCACATCCCCATATTGCACAATAATGTTCCTAATTTCTCTGTAGCTAAATTAGATTGTGTCTTTGGCAAACCCACTGTATTCAAGAAGTGAATTATAAGATAATTGGGGAATATCTTGTGAAACAGACAAAGATAAAAACACAAACCAAACTAGATAGAAGAAGTTTAATAATCTTACAAAACTTTTCCACATTTTGGAACATTTTCTCATCAGAATCAGAATCAGATGTGTTTATTGCCAGGTGTAAGAGGTAAACACTAGGAATTTGCTTTGGGTTTTGTTGGTGCAAATAAGCAGTATAATAACAAAAGAAGATAAAAATGTTAGAATAAAATAGAATAAAAAATGAAAACAAATTTTCAATTTTCCTCATCTTTTCAGTGAGTCCAGTAGAGAAATGTTTCTGAATATAACACTGTTTTGAAGAAAGAGAGAGAGAGAGGAAATGTGTTAATTGGTGTCAATGACTGGTGTCAATCACTAGGAATTTGCTTTGGTTTTGTTGGTGCAAATAAGCAGTATAATAACAAAAGAAGATAAAAACGTTAGAATAAAATAAGAATAAAAAAAGAAATTGAAAAAAAAATGTCACAAAATTTTCCTCATCTTTTCAGTGAGTCCAGTAGAGAAATGTGTCTGAACATAACACTGTTTTGAAGACAGATAGAGAGGATGTGTGTTAATTGATGTCAATAGTAGTGCAGTGTTTGCATCAGTGGAGGGCGCACTAATGGAAGTGTGGGCGTGGTAACTGTACTAGTAACCTACATGTGAGCAGTAATGTGTAAATTAGTGCTTTTACACTATTATTCCGCATGTATAGGCATATATAAGTAGGTTTAGAGCGGAGAAAAAAACAGCATCTCCTGAAATATTAAAATAAAAGCTTAGTTTCAGCAGAGTCGCCATCTTTACTAAGGGACAATAAGCCTACTGCTATAAACACAACTTGCTGTAATTTACTGAAACTCCTGTTATGTTTACTTTACATATATATCAAGTGTTCTTTAAAGCGCCTCATTATAAGGCGCATTTGTAGCTTATTAACACAAGTAAAATGTTAATAAACTGAGTGTTTATCTGTCGGAAATGGTTTATCTCTGTCGCCGCCATCTTTACTTTGGGTGACGCCAGCTTCTCCTCCATCTTCCTCCGCCTTCTGGTTGTCAAGAAGATGGCAGCTTCCAGGCAGGCATGAGAGGAAATACTTCTTCATAAAAACCGAATGAATTTGGATTATTGCCGCGAGATAAGACCACGAACCCGTGCTTTTGCAACTCCTGCATCGAAATAAGTGAGTGAAGTTGTGATACCGCTGCGCCTTTGTGTGTGGTTTGTGATGTTTTGTTGTGTTCAGACTAGCAGTCCGGCCATTTTTCTTGTGGGAGCTTCTGTTAGAAACTAGACGAGGCCGAAAAGATGGCTGCTTCCAGAGACACGGCATGAAACACAATAACACTCTGGTTGTGCAGTTTAAAGCAGTTTAGCGAAAGTTTAAAGGTGTTGTTGCAATTGTGGTTTTATCAGGTAAAATATGCATGTGAAGGTTAAACGTAATTACAGTGCATTTAAGTGTAAAACCGGGTGAATTTCTTTGACAGATGCTAGCTTCGAAGCTAACGGTTGTTGAGGCAAATTAGGTTGAGCAGCTAGCCGTTAGTGCTAACGGAAAAACACACTGCTACGGGTGGTTTTTATAGTATATCTCAGTAAGTTAGTCGATGTGAGTTGAGGCAGGTTGTTCTCACGCTGTTGCAGCTGTTAAAGTGAGATTATATTGTTGTTGTTGTGGTAATATTTACATTAAAGTGGTAGCAGTGGATGCTAAGCTCGTTAGCTACAAGATGGCGACTCCCAGAGAAGCATGAAAATAGCCGACTCTTGATAACAGCTCTAACTGAGAGCTGAGATCATGATGAAGCGAGGTGATAGTCTGCTTTGTTCGGTCACTACCAGTGTGTTGGATTTGTTTTTATTCAGTGTGTTCTGTAGCGGCTGTAGTTAGCTCTGCTTTCATCTATTTCTCTTTTTCTCGTCGCTTCCGCCATTTTTCAGTCTGGCAGCGGCGGTTTGTTTGGTTACAAGATGGCGGCTTCCATTGGTTGAATTCAATGGTTGGAAACAACTCAGACTAAAGTTAGACTGTAGAGAGATTCTCTGTGTTTATTACAACAACTACACCTCTATGTTGAGGGTTAGACACCAGTAGAGGTTGGAAAAGCTCTTAGTCGGCATCTGTTTGGGTTTTTTGGATTGAATGTGTTCATTAAACCAAAGCTAACGGCTAACTGTCAAAGCTAACGGCTAGCTATGAAAGCTAACGGCTAACTGTCAAAGCTAACGGCTAACTATGAAAGCTAACGGCTAGCTATGGAAGCTAACGGCTAAAACTATGGAAGCTAACGGCTAAAACTATGAAAGCTAACGGCTAAAACTTTGAAAGCTAACGGCTAAAACTATGAAAGCTAACGGCTAACTATCAAAGGTAACGGCTAACTATCAAAGCTAACGGCTAGCTATGAAAGCTAACGGCTAACTTTGAAAGCTAACGGCTAAAACTGTGAAAGCTAACTATGACAGCCAACGGCTAAAACTGTGGAAGCTAACTGCTAACTATGAAAGCTAACGGCTAAAACTGTGGAAGCTAACGGCTACCTATGAAAGCTAAGGGCTGGCCAACCGTCAAAGCTAACGGCTAACTATTAAAGCTAAAGGCTAACTATGAAAGCTAACGGCTGGCTAACTATGAAAGCTAACGGCTGGCTAACTATGAAAGCTAACGGCTAACTATGAAAGCTAAAGGCTAACTATGAAAGCTAACGGCTAACTGCTACAACCGCTCAAACTGTTGTAGAAGTTATCTTCGGTTTCCTGCTGATGAGTTTCTAACAGCCGTTAACGTGTAAAATAACACATATACTTCAGCAGTTAAGTTACAAATGTCCCTTTATTATTGCAGAGATCATGTCTGGCCCTGGCTCCGCGGTGTCTGGGACCACGGCGGCGGTTCTGACGCCGCGGTGGAAGCGGGTCCTCGGATGGTCCGGTCCCGTTCCGCGGCCCAGGCACGGACACAGAGCGGTGGCCATCAAGGAGCTGATGGTCGTGTTTGGTGGAGGAAACGAAGGGATTGTGGATGAATTACATGTATACAACACCGGTAAGACTAAACTCTGCATGTATAACTTTATTTGTTTCCCTCAACAAGCATAACTTAACAAATCTATAGATGTGGAATAGCACACAACTCCTCTTAGCTTTGAGTCTCCGTTTATAAACAGCTGTGTTTTGTTTATAAATTCGTGATGTGTAGCTACAGGCCTCAGCAGGCCGAGCCAGTCTGATTACATTCAGCCCCCCTCTGCTGGAGGAAGCAGGTAAATGCACGTTAAAAAAGGCGGGCTAAAATAAAATGGATGATGCTGGTTGGTTTAAGTGTATCATCTGCCCCAATTCCCTGCACACAAACCAATAAGGACAGGCAAGCTTGGTTTATATATATCCCCCATCCTTAAATGTAGGTTTTGGTTCATATTCTAATGTTAATAAGAGAGTTGTTAAAAGGTTAAATTAGTCAGCTATGTTTAGGCAAGGCAGCTTTATTTGTAGAGCACATTTCAGCAACAGGGCAAAGTGCTTTACATAAACATTCAAAACATTGTGACAAAGTGCAAAAGAACATTGAGACATAATTAAATCACAGTTATAAAAACATTAAAGATTAGAAAATAAAAACAAGCTAAAAATAAAAGCTAGGATAGAAGCTAAAATAGAATATAACACACAAGAGTAAAAGCTCTAGTGCAGTATAAGAGCATTATCTGGTTTATTAAAAGGCAGCAGCAGCAAACAGGAAAGTTTTAAAAGAACTCAGAGTTGGAGTTGGTCCTGCAGTTTTCTGGGAGCTTGTTCCAGATATTTGGTGCATAAAAACTTACACTGCTTCTGCATGTTTAGGTCATAACATAAACTTCCTTCATAATTTGAATGACCTGGGGCCTGTACTGCGAAGCGAGTTCAACATACCCAGGGTATCTTCTCGTTATCTGGCTTCACTAACCCAAACAACCGAGATCACGCTAAGCGGTCCGACGAAGGTGGTTATCAACTCGGTTAATCAACCCAGGGTTTCTTCATCTGGCTGCGTTCACATGAACGAGGCAGTGTTTGCAGCATCTGACAGACAGAGTGGCACATTTTACAAAAGGAAGAGCAAACTATATTGGACAAATACAAAGAAGTTAAACACATAATCCAGGCTAAAAGTAACACAGTTGAAGCTGTCAAATTTAACAGATTTATTAACTTAACGGAATACTCAAAAGTTGGATATAGTCGTCTAGATATAAATATCTTTTAGGAGTACAATAGATGAAAGGATTACGCGTCTTTATACCCTGTGGCAAAAGTTTGGAGTGTATGACTTTCAACCTTTCAAACCCCCCCCCCCTTAAGCGGTGTGAAATGGACTCAAGAGCAAGTAAAACATAAATATAAAAACATAACACAAAGAGGTAAACACCCACAGCATACAGCCAGCTGTCCTTCCTGCATTTTAGTCTGGATTATGACTTAAACTTCTTCATATGTGTATAATATTATCATACAATCACCGCACCAAGCTCTGATTAGTCAGTAGGCAGCGCTTTCATACGAGCTGATCTCTTATCTCGAACATAACCTGCTCCGGAGCAGGTTAGCTGTCCAGCATAAGTTACCATGACGATCTACCCCAGTAAGAAGTGAACCACCTTCGTAGGATGGAAAACCCAGAGTTTACCCTGAAGTTACCTCACTAATGCCAAATCCTGCTTCGTAGTACAGGCCTCTGATATGAGTCAACTGATAACTGCACTGTCATTATTGTGTTTTTTTAGCAACAAACCAGTGGTTTATCCCAGCGGTCCGTGGTGATATTCCCCCCGGTTGTGCTGCATATGGTTTTGTCTGTGATGGCACCAGATTGCTGGTGTTTGGTGGAATGGTGGAGTATGGAAAGTACAGCAACGATCTCTATGAACTACAGGTAAACTCTTTTGCACGTTACGAAAATTAAGATATAGTTAATCTCAAACCAGACTTTTCCAGATATGCTAGTTTTATTTGCTCATGCAAGCATAACATTGAGACGAATATGTTTACAATACAAACATTTTATATGTAAGTTGTCCTGCTCGTATTATCTACATCAGAGATTGTTGATGTAGAAAAAGAGTTTGAAAAACCATGGCAAAAGTTATATTATGATATAGCTGTTCACATAATAAGCACAAGAAGAAGCAAATAAAACAAATCCATCTTTGTGAATTGTAAGTTTCATGCATGCTAATGTAAATGTGTTCCATGCAGTTCAGCTATAGATGGTGAAAGTAAGCCATGAAAACATTAATCCTGATTTACAAAATGCAGTCTGGAGGTGTGTTGCATAGTGTTTGGGCTGCCATTGAATCTTTATTATCCTGCTTGCAAAAGCTTCCCTCTGTGCACAATGAAGGAAGTTTAAATTACAGATATGCTCTGTTTCTGGTTATGAGGTAAAGTAGGTATGGCCCAATCATATTTTTTCAACCAGAGTCCGGATGGGTTTTTAAGCCTCTGGGTAATGGAATAGATTAATATTAAATGGGAAATATAATAAGTTAATGCAACATTTAAAATAGGGTTAGTGGTTAAAAAATGTATGTGCAGTTTTAGTCATAGTTTTAAACTCCTTATCATTTTGTCAGAATAGGGAATGAGGTCAACTTGTGTTTGTCACAGCCTCTGCTGTGACCTAAGATAGATTAGGTCATACCTAGTCTATTGATAATATGTTGTTTTAACCATGTATTTTGTTACAGGCCAGCAGATGGGAATGGAAAAAGTTGAAAGCAAAAAACCCGAAGAATGGCCCCCCTCCTTGTCCTCGTCTTGGCCACAGTTTTTCCCTGGTTGGCAACAAATGCTACCTGTTTGGTGGACTAGCCAATGACAGCGAGGACCCAAAAAACAACATTCCCAGGTACACGTGTTTTTCCTTCCTTTGATGCAGGAGATGCTTGAGATTCTGCTTCAACCAGCAACATGAGTGTGACGTCTTGTCTGTTTTTCATTCTTCAGATACCTGAATGATCTGTACACACTTGAGCTTCGTGCGGGTTCCAGTGTGGTCGGATGGGATATTCCAATCACATACGGCGTTCTGCCTCCGCCCCGCGAGAGCCACACGGCTGTGGTATACACAGAAAAGACGAGCAGGAAATCTCGCCTGATAATCTATGGAGGGATGAGTGGTTGTCGCCTTGGAGATCTGTGGACACTTGATATTGGTACGTTTTCCAAAAGTGTGATTAGAAAAATTATAAATGCCCCAGCTGGTGCCACTCAGAGGCTGCCTATTTACACTCAATCAGACCAAAGGGGATTAAACATAGTCACCCTAAGAGGCCTACACTTTCAGAGAGGATAAAAAGTCCATGTCAACAATGATGTATGAGAGTTTGTCTCATCTGTGGTATTTTATTTATCTGATTGCGTGTCAGAATACATAGGGGATTTTGTATAACATCCTACTGCTGATCATTCTCCAGAAACCCTGACATGGAACAAACCATCAGTAAGTGGGACAGCACCGCTCCCCAGAAGTCTTCACTCTGCCACCACCATCACAAACAAGTGAGACAGCTGCTGTACCAAAGCAGAAACATATTGAATGTCTTATTTAATCATGTTTAAATTACCAGGCTGAGCAGCATCTCACTGATTTTAATTTTCTCAATGTGCAGGATGTATGTTTTTGGAGGATGGGTTCCTTTGGTAATGGACGATGTCAAAGTGGCCACACACGAGAAGGAGTGGAAGTGCACAAACACTCTTGCCTGCCTAAATCTAGGTTTGTCTAACTCTGTATTTATAACACTTTGAAACTGTTTGAGTAAAACGGGCTTCACTGATGTTAATTTTTGTGCCACGTGTGTGTCTGTAGACTCCATGTTGTGGGAGACAGTGTTGATGGATACTCTTGAAGACAACATCCCTCGGGCCCGTGCTGGCCACTGTGCCGTGGCCATCAATTCCAGACTCTACGTTTGGAGTGGCCGTGACGGTTATCGTAAAGCTTGGAACAACCAAGTCTGTTGTAAAGATCTCTGGTACCTGGAAACAGGTAGGTTTTGTCATTCAGAGTGACTTCAGTGGCTCAGGTTGTCAAATAGTGTCATTGTTTTTAAACTTCTTGTCCTCCGTCTCCTCCCCAGAGCGGCCACACGCCCCTGCCAGGGTGCAGTTAGTCCGTGCCAACACAAACTCTCTTGAGGTGAGCTGGGGCGCTGTCTCAACCGCTGACACCTACTTACTGCAGCTGCAGAAATATGACATCCCTGCGACTCCAGCTGCAGCCTCGCCAGCCATGAGTGCCACCCCCGTGCAGCCTCTGAACTCTCCAAAGAGCCCCGCACCGGCTGCTGCAGCACCCTCTGCTCAGAGCCTACCCCAGACAGGTATTACACTAGTGACTAATGATTCTTCTTTTCCAACTCATCCATTTCCATGGTTGTCACTACACCAGGAAGCTCAACTACTGCAAAAATGCTGCACATGAAGTAGGACTGAATGATTTAAATAAATATCTAATTGCGATTATTTTGAGTGATATCGCGATCGCGATATTAGAGGGAATTATCATTTACATAATTCTCATTTTCATTGAAAAACATCTTAAAATGATTATAGTGTGAATTTTTGCGGAGATCTGTACCAAACAAAGATATTTTCTTAAGTCTGTAGAATATGATGTGTAGGTCTGCAGCACCACAATATTTAATGTAAAATGTGTATTTTGACACACATTTTGCCGTTCCTGCGGAAACTGTAGTAGGGCGTCTAATCATCGGTTCCCTTATCTTACAGCTGTCTTGAAGGTTGCAGCTCAACAGTCTGCCACAGGCACATCTGTTGTCACAGTTCGCCCCAGCCAGCCAGGGAAATCCCCCGTCACTTTGACATCCCTCCCGCCAGGTGTCCGGATGGTAATGCCTGCCCAGACCACCCAAGGATCGGTATGAGCAGCAATTTTCTTACTGTGTTTTATCTTGTTAAAGATTTTGCATGAAGTAGATATCATTGTAAATGTGCCCAATGTTCTTCTTTTTTTTTCAGCCAATTGGCAGTAGCCCTCAGATGAGTGGCATGGCAGCTTTAGCTGCAGCAGCTGCAGCAACACAGAAGATCCCGCCCTCCTCTGCAGGCACTGTCCTCAATGTTCCTGCAGGTGCCACCATTCTCAAAACAGTAGCCGTCTCCCCCGGCACAACCACAGTGAAAATGGCTTCTCCACTCATGGTACAGATCTCACTACACACTCATTTCTAACATTTTGTGCATTCTGTCTGTCACAAGCCAATTTTGAAAATAATGTTGTGCTTGTAGGTCAGTAATCCGGCCACCAGGATGCTAAAAACTGCTGCCGCCCAGGTGGGCACAGCGACTGGAGGCTCTCCCACCACCAGACCCATCATCACCGTGCACAAGTCTGGTGCAGTCACAGTGGCCCAGCAGGCCCAGGTGGTTACCACTGTGGTGGGAGGAGTCACCAAGACCATCACACTGGTCAAGAGTCCCCTCACTATGGGCAGTAGTGGCACCCTGGTAAGAGAGCAGCACTCTGTAGCACAATGTAATACTGGAACACCACTCTTAGAGCACCCTTTGGTGCTTTCACATGCATGCTGTAACTCATGGATTCTGTAAATTGCTTTTTCACACTTAGTGTGTGCGTTTTGTTTGTTTTGTCACAAGACGGTGACAACATGCACTGAGCTTGAACCAGTGGGGGATGGAGTAAAGTTTGGCCTAAAGTGACTGTTGGAGAATTCTCCTAAGAAAACAGGGAACATGATGTTAGTGATCTGCATGACTGTTGGTCAGTTAGGGTTGGGATGATTTGCAAAGCCACCAGTGGTCCGGCTTCCCACTGAACTCCCTGTGCTGTCCGATGTTTTCCGGCGACTCATGAACTTGAGTCTCTCTCCCTATGTTGGCAGATCTCCAACCTTGGCAAGATGATGTCTGTGGTACAAACCAAGCCAGTGCAGACATCAGCTATCACAGGCCAGGCTTCCACTAACCCTCTCACACAGCTCATACAGGTCAGCTATCTGCATGAGTGCAGGAAAAAAAACAAAAAACATGAGGTCGCTTAAAACTCCTGAGACAGGCACCAGATGTCTTTCTCCAAATGGTTTGCATCACCTGTGCCTCTCTCCCCAGACAAAGGGTCCCCTCCCAGCCGGCACCATCCTGAAGCTGGTGACCTCCGCAGATGGCAAGCCAACCACCATCATCACCACTTCCCAGGCTGGAGGCGCAGGAAACAAGCCCACTATCCTCAACATCAGCGGCGTCTCTCCCACCACCACTAAGCAGGGCACCACCATCATTAAGACCATCCCCATGTCGGCCATTATGAGCCAGTCGGGAGCTGCAGGTCTAAACTCACGCAAGTTTACATTCATATCTACATATCACAACAGCCTGCAAAGTTATGACTGAGAACTGTGATACAAAGTGTTGGAGTTTAAACAAAACTTGAACCAGATGAACATCTGGATCAAATACTTTCCTCTGTTTGTTGTCATCCATTGAATTTCCAGATGAGCGGTGATGGCATGCCGCAACAGAAGTAGCAATGATTTAGTCTTTGAAGTTTTTTTTATGTATATTATTTCCTGCAATGGCCTGAACATTTTGGCAATTATCGTAAATAAAAACAAATGTTCAGAATTATCTAGAGGTGTAAATTAAGCCTTTTTAAAAACGGACCTCCAGCAGGCGGCCGCAGGAGATGATTGCTTTCATGATCCTGTTTTAAATCGATCTAAAATAAAAACCATAATAGCTAGAGCATTAAATTGCTTTGCAATAGAAGGCTAAGAATGATAAGATAATGTCATTACGTTGTGTGTGGAACGGAATGAAACTATCAAAACACCTTTGCATTCAATCTGCTAAATAGTTCAAATAACTTATGGAGTATTGAGAAATATGTTATTCATGTTTCTACATTTAGAAATCTTTTGGATCAATGTGTTTTGTGTGTTTTATTTAATAACATTTTATGAAAAACATTTAGTTTTTTTTTTATGACACAATTTCAACACTTTATCAATTCTGGTTTATTGACTTGCATAACCTTTTAGCATTTGAAGATACTCCAAGAAATGACATCATATTAAGCAAAAAATACCAATGTAGGCACTGGTGGGCCATTTATATTGCAAAGTTCAAAGGGTTAACCAGCATCTTGTATTTGGGTAGTGTTTTGACATTCTTTTGTCCTTGCAGGTGTGACAAGCAGTGGAGGCATGAAAACGCCCATCACAATCCTTACCACGAAGGTGATGACTACTGGAACTCCCGGTAAAATCATCACTGCCGTGCCCAAACTCGCCACTGCAGCCGGCCAACAGGGACTGACTCAGGTAAACTGAGTGTTTATATCTTTGTTGTTCTGCTCATGTGTATGTTGCACCTGAGGAGACTAACCCTGACTTGTGTGTGTGTCTCTAGGTGGTACTGAAGGGTGCTCCTGGGCAACCTGGCACTATTTTGCGCACTGTGCCGATGAGCACCGTGGGTGGTGTTCGACTTGTCACACCAGTGACGGTGTCTGCTGTTAAGCCCACTGTCACCACTCTGGTTGTCAAGGGGACTACTGGTAAGAATAACTGTTATCGTGATTTGTTTTCAATGATTTATTATTGGATCACATTAATATGTTATCGCAGATCAGAATCAGAAATACTTTGATCTCCAAGGCGGAAATTCGGGAGTTACAGTTGTTCTTGTATAAACATAAAGAAATATAAGAAAATCAAAACATTGCTACAATATGTACGTAAAGCTACAATATAACACAATATATGTATAAAAAAAAGTATAAAAGTACATACTAAAATTGAAAATGAGAATATATGAAATATATGTAGGAATATTTGCATTAAAACATGCAATATATAAATAGCAGATAACCACAGTGCAAATAAGTAAATACAAATGCTGAGAAGTGGTATTTATTAAGTGTGTTAAATATAAATGCCAGAATGGTATAAATAAGAAATGAATTTCTTGAAATGTACTAGTATTAATGACAGTATTGAACAGTCGAATTATTATACAATTGAGTTTAGTCAGATTTTGTACACTGTACTCTGGATCCTTTGTGTTTTCATCTTTTAAGGTGAAACACTACAGGGGAAGAGGTTTTTAAGTTTTCTGAAATTGTATGTGTAAATATGCAAATGAGGCATTATTTAATGCTAACTTTTGGTGAATTTAGGTGAAATCTACAGATGCAAAGATACACAAGTCTAGTAAAATACACCAGGGCTGCAACTAAGGATTATTTTCATTGTTGATTTAATCTGTCGATTATTTTCTCGATTATTCAATTAGTTTTTTGGTCTATAAAATGGTGAAAAATGTCGATCAGTGTTTCCCAAAGCCCAAGATGACGTCCTCAAATGTCTTGTTCTGTCCACAACTCAAAGACATTCAGTTTACTGTCATAGAGGAGAAAATAAACTAGAAAATATTCACATTTTGGAAGCTGGAGTCAGAGAATATTTACTTCTTTTTTCTTCTTAAAAATTAATCAATTATCAAAATACTTGGCGACTAATTTAATAGTTGACAATTAATCGATTAATCGTTGCAGCTCTAATAAATGCCTAAATGTGTTTTTTTGGATGTTTTCTTTCCACTAGTCTGAAAGAAAACATGTTATGGAAGCAAAATAAATCTCTAAATTGATCAGTGCATGAAAAAGTTTTTGCCTTTTTAGTGTCTCGCCTTAATGCCACTTATATTCCTTCCAGGTGTCACCACTCTTGGGACAGTCACCGGCACCGTCTCCTCCAGCCTGGCAGGAAACACAGTGGACAGTTCCAACGCTTCTCTGGTCACCCCCATCACCACACTGGGAACCATCGCTACCCTGTCCAGCCAGGTCATCAGCCCAGCTGCCATAACTGTGTCAGCTGCTCAGACCAGCCTGACTTCTGCCTCCGCACTGCCCTCCTCTACCATGACAGTGCAGGTAAGACCATTGTTCCTCAGGTTGTATTTAGCATTTTAGTCATCAGGACATTAAATCATGGCAGCGGTATGCATCATGAGCTCTTAAATTCCATGAAAACGTTTATAGAGGTTGGGGTGTTGATGACAGAGCGACTGCTAGAAAAACAATGAGATAAGAGTTCAGGGAGAGAGAATACAATTATTCTTTTCGAGTATGAAACATGCTGTATGATTTAAAGATAACTTAAATTGCTTTACTGTCCTCTGCCCAGAACCAGCCCACCCAGGTGACTCTGATCACAACTCCCAGTGGTGTAGAAGCTCAACCTGTGCAGGATCTACCGGTGTCCATCCTGGCTTCGCCAACCTCTGAACAGCCCAGCTCCACTGAAGCTGGAGCAGCTGGAGAGGGCTCCGGGACCGTCACCCTGGTCTGCTCTAACCCACCCTGCGAGACCCACGAGACGGGAACCACCAACACAGCCACCACCTCTTCTGCGACCATCGGAGCAGGAAAGGTCTGTTCTAACCCGCCCTGCGAGACCCACGAGACCGGGACGACTAACACAGCTACCACAGCGTCGGCCAACATGGGAGGAGTGCAGCAGGTGTGCTCTAACCCGCCATGTGAGACCCACGAAACAGGCACCACCAACACAGCCACAACTGCATCATCAAACATGTCTACGCCGCGCATGTGCTCCAACCCGCCATGCGAAACCCATGAAACCGGGACGACTAACACAGCTACCACAGCGTCGGCCAACATGGGAGGAGTCCAGCAGCTGTGCTCCAACCCGCCCTGCGAGACCCACGTGACGGGCACCACCAACACCGCCACCCAGTCGTCATCTAACATGAACACGGGCCAGACGAGCACCACGCAGAGGGTGTGCTCCAACCCGCCCTGTGAAACGCACGAGACAGGGACCACCAACACCCCGTCCACAGCCACCTCCAGCATGGGAGGCGACCAAACCAGCACAGTGACAGGCCAGGTCCAGAGGGTTTGCTCCAACCCGCCATGTGAAACACACGAAACTGGAACCACCAACACAGCCACCACTGCCACCTGCAGCATGGAGACAGGCGAAGGTACGGGTATACCCACAAGTACTGTGACTGAATTGATTGTGAAATTAATTTATAGGTATGAAGTCAAACTTAAATTCTGTTTTTGTATCCATCAGCAGACCAGCAGACAGAAGAGGGAGCAGAAGGTACCAGCAGCACAGAAGTGGTCGCCCCCGCCACCACCACCACCGCTGCAACTAGCATGGTTACCACCGCCCAGGGCAGGGCCATCACTACTGTCACTCAGTCTACACCAGCCCCCGGACCCTCTGTACCTGTAAGGAATGCACCAATATACCGGCAGAATTAAGAGATGATCTAACCACCAATACTGAGTCGTGTTAATCTCAGCAGATGTCTGAGTCATAAAGGGGCATTCACACCAAACATGAAGTGAACTACATACAAAGTCAATGCAAGGAGGCGAATAGACGCAAGTTTGTGCCGAAATATTTCAACTCGAGTGAGACATTTGCGTGACGCTGTTTCACAAAAAAGCCCATCAGCGTTGAGATTCTCCTCCTCTCGTCACTAACGTCCTGATGTTGTTGAATCAGAACGGAGAAAAAAAAAATATTTAGGCCTTCTGTAGTACCTCATATTTATAGAGACCAGACGAAACTCAATGTATAAATGTACGTGTATAAACCACAGACCGTCTATGGTATAAACAACAACATCGCTGCTGTATTTGTGCCTAGATGACGATATGTTGAGTGTTGATGGAGCAGCTGCAATGTTAGCACAGCCTGGCGCTGATCAATCCAAACTCCATTCAGAAAACAAGCATTTTAAAAGTTGTTGTCTTGCGGACAGACCTGACAAAGCATGAATTCAGACTTTTTACAAATCGGCATTTTCGGTTATTTCGGCATGCTTTTGATCTGTTTATTGTAATTAAATCATAACACAATCTGTTTTATTTTGGGTTCATACCGCTGTAGCGACGTGTGGCTTGCTAGATACAGCTCTGCGAAATTCATAGAGCGTCACCGGATGATGTTATGAGCCCATACGGCAGTTGGTTTTCCGACGCATCTTGGACTTCCACAACAACACAAAGTACCAGTAGTGGTTATTTCGGCCATGCTTAATTAAACGTTGTTGGTACATACCTGGAGGTAAACTCCTCTTCCTCCTCCTCTATGAAGCGTCTAGTGCGAGTGATGCAAATGAACACAAATGATCCCCTAGTCAAACTCACAAAGTAACGCAAGGTGAAAATTCACTTTGCTTTTGGTTTGATGTGAGAGAAACATAATTTCCTGTTGTGACCAATCTGTATGTTTTATCTTTGTTTCTCTCCAGTCGATCTCATCGATCACAGATAGCGTGGGTACTGCTGCCAGCTCCACAGAAGAGCCCATGCAAACTGATGAGACGGCATCAGCAGAAGCTGCACCTGCAGCGGAGGGAGCCACCGCTATGGAGACACAAGCGCAGGTAAATACATTGTAATGTCACCAAAGCCAGTGTAGGCTTCAAGTCCATTCAGTCAAAGATATATTAAGTGACCTATAATGTGTTCTCTCAGGGAGAAGCGGCCACAGCTACAGCCTTGAATCTGCCCTCAGAGCTGATGTCTGAGGGTCAGGGCGCCACGCTCATGGTGACGGGTCTGTCGGACGAGGAGCTGGCTGTGACTGCAGCAGCAGAGGCAGCCGCTCAGGCAGCCGCCACCGAGGAAGCCCAGGCCCTCGCTATCCAAGCTGTCCTCCAGGCCGCCCAGCAAGCCGTAATGAGTGAGTTCAACCATCGTCTTGTGAAGTCAGATTTCTCTGCACACTTGGTTTTGCTTAGTAGCGTCATAGGTCACTCCCAAACAGTTAACAACAATTTACAGTTTCTCATTTTGTCATGCTCGTAGTTTGTATGAATTCTTAAATATTTTCTCTGCTCACAGATGAAGGAGATTCCACTGGAGAGAACCAGCAACCCACCACCATCCCCATCATGTTGACCCAGCAGGAGCTGGCAGCGCTGGTCCAACAGCAGCAGCAGTTGCAGCTGCAGGAGGCTCAGGCTGCTGCGCAGCAGGCCGCTGTGGACACAAGCTTGCCCACCGAAGGCCTCGCCCCCGCTGACAGCCTTAACGACCCCTCTGTCGAGAGCAACGGACACAACGAGATGGCCGCCGCAGTCACCAGTGCTGTGGCGTCACTGCTGCCTCGTACCACCGCTGAGAGTAAGACTTTTAGCTCTTTTTTTAATGCTTACTTTGGATGCCTGTTTTTACAGCAGATTGACCTTATTGTATTGTTCCTTTTCGCTCCACAGCACTCGCTCCATCAAGCACATTTGCACCCTCTGTATCGGTGGCAAGTCCTGCCAAGCTGCAAGCAGCAGCCGCTCTCGCAGAGGTCGCCAATGGCATCGAGGGAGAGGTGAGTTATTGTACAACATCTGGCTGGTTCAGCTTCAGGTCAAAGAGGAGAAATGTAACAGTGAATAATTGTGTTTCCTTCCAGAAACAAGCCCCTCAGCCAACCCCAGTGAAGCCTGTTGTAAAAAAAGAGAACCAGTGGTTTGATGTTGGAATTGTTAAAGTGACAAATATGGTTGTCACCCACTTCTACATGCCAGGAGATGAATCTCATGGAGATGTAAGTGTCTCAGGAGGCTCCTTTCATGCTTGGATGACTTTGTGTTAGTTTGCTCAGTGCGTCTCTAATCTCTGTTGTTTTGTTCGGTAGGATGACTCCGGCATCATGCCAGACTACGGCCAGATGAAGAAAATGGAGCTGCAGCCTGGAACAGCTTACAAGTTCCGTGTTGCTGGAATCAACGCTTGTGGTCGCGGATCGTTCTCCGAGATATCTGCTTTCAAGACCTGCCTACCAGGCTTCCCAGGAGCACCCTGCGCCATCAAAATCAGCAAGGTAAACACACCAGTAAAGCCCTTTTCCCTTGTTCTCTTCTTATTTTGTTGCTGACTTACAGGTGTATAAAACATGACTATAACACCAGCTGTTCTCATGAGTAATAACCGTTGACTGTCCCTCTACAGAGCCCAGATGGCGCCCACCTGACCTGGGAGCCGCCTTCGGTGACGTCGGGGAAGATCATCGAGTACTCCGTGTACCTGGCCATCCAGAGCAACCAGACGGCCGAAGCCAAGGCCTCCACCCCGGCACAGCTAGCCTTCATGCGCGTGTACTGTGGACCCAACCCCTCTTGTTTGGTGCAGTCGTCAAGCCTCTCCAACGCCCACATCGACTACACCACCAAGCCTGCCATCATCTTCCGCATCGCCGCCCGCAACGAGAAGGGCTACGGCCCCGCCACCCAAGTCCGATGGCTGCAAGGTGAGCACACAGTTTCACAAGCTAATGCTCAAATATTTAGGGCTTTCCTCAACCAAGGAAATTCTTAGTTGACTAACACATTAAGATTTTGTTGACTAATTGATTAGTTGGTTTAATCAACACATCTGTAAAACTGAGTTTCTCCACAACAGCCCCGTCTTCTGTTACAGTTACGTTTTCATACAACTAAACTGCATCCTCAACTAGGTTTGGAAGGAAACGGATTTAGTAGTTTAAGTAGTTTTGTTGCGTTTTCGTTTTGTTTTGTTTCCATTTACAACGTTTATCACGGTTTTAAAATTACGACCCTAATTCAGGAGAAAAGATGTCCCTCAAAACGTATTTTAGTTTAGTTGTATGGGAACGTAATTTTGTGGGAGACGGGGTTGCTCTACAGAGAGATGTGCTCGTAAGTTTCTTAGAAATAAGCGTTTCAGTATGAATAAAATTGACTAAAGAAATCTTTTATTCTTCTCTTTAAACAATTAATCGACTAAGAGGGGGGCAGCCCTACAAATTTTAGCAAGTTAGCAATTCATTATTGGATAAAGAGAAATATTTAAAAAAATGTTCTGCCTTGTAGAATCCGGCAAAGATGCCGCCTCTGGAAAACCGGCCGCCAAAAGACCAGGCACCTCCCCTGATACGTAAGTAGAGTATTCATGTTTCATACTGTGCACACAGGCTGGACATTAACGCCAATGAATAAAACATGCAATGCTCATTCTGGTTTTGTGTGTGTGCTCTTGCAGTAAGGCTACTGGTCCAAAGAAAGCAAGGACGGACCAGTGAGGTTGCCCTGGAGACCCCTCCCAGTCTTTTGTCCTTTTTCCACTCGCTGTCCTTTTATCAGGAAGACTGACCTTCACCCCTCCTCCACCACCTCCTCATCCTCCATCCTAATCTCATCCTCCACCCTCAAGTCTCAGATCAAGACAGCAATGGAGGCAGAACAACCGTATGAAGCCGAGATGAAAGTCAATCTGAGAGATGTTTCTGTAGATAAAAACCCCTCCTTCCTCTTCGTTCTGTTGGTTGTACTATTTTTAGAGCAACACAAACTTAGAAGCACATTATCTTTTTCAGTCACAACCCTTTCCATCGTTTAACATCTATTTTTGGCTTGTTTCAGTAGTTGAGCAGTATAGAGAAGCATTTACATCTTTCACAAACTGGGAGCCAGCCTGAGCGCAATGTTACCTATTTTTCTTTTTGTCTTTGTTTTGTGAATCCTGGGGGGATGTAGAGAGAGACTACACAAAATGATGTACAGTGTTGAAAAAAGGCTGTGGAGGCACGAGTTTAGATGAGAGGAAAAATCGGTATGGATACAAATAAAGCACTTGTCCTCAACGACAGAGGACATCTTTTTTTTTTCTCCTTTCTTTTTTTTTGGTCAAAACAAATTTTGCTTCATCGAGAACCAAGTCTGTATTCATCGTACTGGACTCCAGTCTCCTGGTAATGTCATCACTGTGCGCTTTTTACCCCAAGATGAGGACTGGTGGCCGACACTTCAAAGTGGACAAAACAAAAAGAAAGACAAAGAGATTTGTAGAGAATGAATGACAGACTTTGCTAGGACTGAGACTTGCAGCACACACAAAAAAAATCTTGCAAAATCTTCCCAAAAAATTAGCAAGCAATGACGCAGAAGATCTTTTGTGTAGTTTATTTTTGTATTTTTTAAGCTTTTTTTTTTCTCTCCTGTGTGTATGTGTATGTCGTGTGCATTTTTAAAAAAAAACATCACTTTTTTTAACTGTTGTTCATCCCCATAGTTTGTGTTCGTGGGAAGATCCGGTGGCTGTGTTGAGGTTGCCACTCTATTTTTAAAAAAAATCTTCATTCAGTTGGTTGTATGTTCTTGTTGTTAACAGATGGTATTGAAAGAGATAAAGACTTTTGTATTTGTTCCAAGTAGAACCCACAGAGGTTATAGGACTGAAGGGATCTTTGAAGTGGACCCAGGGAGAGGAGAGTTTTTACTTTGTTTACTACTCAATGCTTGTGTTGCTTTGTTTGCCAAACATGGAATTTCACGGGGTATACGAGGAAAACAACATCCGATCTTTTCCCCCTTAATATCCCAATCAGTTGTCCTACGCTTTTTATGCTCATGAATGTGGCGTCTCACCTCTTCTTTAATTTTTAGAATGGCAAATTATATTAGTAGACATATTTTCCCTATCCTATTGATGTATGTGAATCCATTTAATAAATTTTAATTTTTTTTTCCTTCCATGGCTCTGTATTTCAGACTACAGATGGTGTGCAAGCTAACTGTGATGTGTTAAACCCGTATGTCTTTTGAATGGGGATGTCTTGGGAAGAAAGCTTACATAGCCGGAGTGTACTCACTTGTAAATTAGTTCGTTCATAGAGCAAGAATAAAACAAACAAAAAAAAAACATCTTGGCCTTTTATATAATTACCTGTAACAAACTGTTTTTACATGTTGGTCATCTCTTGATTGCCTTTTGTGTCTTTACTTATAAAAGAAACAAATATATATATAAATATATATAGTCTCCCTGATGGTTCTAATTTGCTTCTGTCAAGCTGATTCACTGTAGGAGTCTGAGTCACTGCTCGGTTCATTACAAAGACAAGAGTTTGTACAGGGAAGTTTCTGACCGGACATGAGTGTATATCTACGTTGTAAGGGCGGATTCAGTTGTGATGGTAACGGCCAGGAAGATCAGAGCCGAGGTTTTCGCTTGCCGCCTTTTTCTCCGGCTGGCGCCTTGGTTCCCGTTTGTGGTTTGCTCCCGATTTCTTACTAGAAATGAACTTTCTCTTCATATGCATTCATAATTTTTGTGTGTGTCAGTGTGTCTGTTGAACAAAACTAGACATGCATGCAAAAGCAGTGTATTTTAGTAGTGATGCCTTAAGTTAGACCATAAGCTGAAGGTTCTCAAAAAAAAAGAAGAAAAAACATTTAATGAGTTTGTTCCCCTCTCCATGTGGTATACAATTGTGTCCTTTTCCTTCCACAGTACCTTTGCTGGGTCACTATTTTTGCACCCTCGTTAGATAGGTCATCATCAGCAGTGCCGAGGTCTCTCTGAACTTTCCCTCCCACACTGGGACAAGTGCTGCTCTCAGCACTCACAGGTGTTGCGAGTTTCTCTCGGCTGTTTGCAGGTTATCTGGAAATGTCCTGTATTTTCCAATGTGTGTTTTTTGTACTGTAGGGAGTAATGTATCTTTTATCATCAAAAAATAAACATGTTAAACATAGAGAGAGTGAGAGATTTTGCGTCTTCTTTTCACTACAAAGATTAAAAAAAAGTGGCTGAACTCACCTGTTGTAAGCCGCTCTGAGCCGCTCTCAGGAACGGCTTCTCCACATCCAGGTCCTCTTTAGCGCTTCCTTCAAAGTATTCTGCTCCTATTTCCTCACACCACTGCTGGGCCTTCCTGCCAGACACCTGCAGGGAGAGAGTCAAAGTTTATTATTCACATTTCTTTATTTTAGAAATCAGCAATAAGACAAAACAGATCATAAGGCATCATGCTGAGATATCAAAACAGGCATGACTCAACTGACATTCACCATTGTGTCAGAACATATGGTAATTATGAGAAACTCTAAAAGATAAAAATAAAAAGGAAAAAAGACAATAACGTAAATTATATAAATAATAACTTAAAGGTCCCATATGCTCATTTTATACTAGAACATGTTTACATGCTTTTATGTTAAAAAAAACCCTTTATTTTCCTCATACAGTCTGCCTGATTATGCCTGTATTTAGCCTCTGTCTGAAACGCTCCGTTGTAGCATTTCAACAGAATTGTGTTGCTAGGCAACAGCTCGGGTCCATGTTTACTTCCTGTCATCTGATGTCATTCACAAACACTGCAACTGGAAATAAACTGGGACACATTTTTGTTTGAACTGGGCTAGAGGCCTTCGAATGAAACTCGTGAGCTCGTGTTTACAACATGAGAAGTTGTGTACACGATATGTTTTGGCGTTCAAGTGGTTAACGCGTGAGAACACCGCTGCTAAGCAACAACAACATTAACATTACTGTCGGCGTCTAGAAGCCACAGAGGCTAACAATTTAACAAGCTAGCAAGCGGCATAATGACAGAGGGAAAAGATGAGGCCGTTGGGAATATCCACATTTTTTTTCAGACATAAAATTACGAAGAAAAAA
This sequence comes from Sebastiscus albofasciatus, assembly GCA_916701655.1. Lineage (NCBI taxonomy): Eukaryota > Metazoa > Chordata > Actinopteri > Perciformes > Sebastidae > Sebastiscus > Sebastiscus albofasciatus. Next base: position 24,760 of record CAKAOI010039585.1, read on the forward strand.
AATATATGACTAAATTTACAATATTTTGACTTATTATGCATCGAAAGATGAACTTCCATGACCTCCGCCATTTCTGAAAACGTCAACAAACATGTCACAACTAGTGAACTCTGAGCTTTCAGAAACTTTCCACTTACGAGGCTGTGAATATGACATGAGGGGGGCGTTCATATGGACCCTTCTCGTGAGCATGGTAAACACGACCCCATTTCTACACACCATTAAATCGTACAGTTGTGACATCACAAAGTTTAAAGGTCCCATATTGTGAAAAGTGAGATTTTCATGTCTTTTATATTATAAAGCAGGTTTAAGTGCCGTATAAATACTGTGAAAGTATCAAAACGCTCAATATACGGAGAAATACACACAGCCCGTATTCATAAAATTGTGCGTTTGAAACAAGCCATTAGGATTTCTGTCCATTTGTGATGTCACAAATATAAAATATATATAGATCATCACACGGTTTTAAACGTTAACATTCTAAATGTGAGACCCAAACTGTTGCGATGCAATTCTGTTGCAATTCCGTTGAAATAAGGTAAATCGGAGCGTTTCAGACAGAGAGGGTAAATACAGGTATATTCAGACAGACAGTATGAGGAAAATTAAGTTTTTTTTTAAATTTACAGCATGTAAACATGTTTTAGTAGAAACGAAAATGAAGTATGAACCTGAAAATGAGCACGATATGGGACCTTTAAAGGAACAGTATCTCAATATGAGCTGTATGTATTTCTCCGTGGATTGAGCGTTTTGATAGTTTAACAGTATTTATTCAGCTCTTAAACCTGCTTTATAATAAAAAAGACATGCAAATCTTAGTAGCTTTGATTCACTATTTCACATCTCTCTGATACTTCAGGATGACGGCACCTTTAACTGACCTCCCGGTTGCTCAGGTCAGTCTTGTTGCCCAGTACGATGAAGGGGAAGTTGGACGCGTCCTCAGGATCTCCCTGGATCAGGAACTCCTTCCTCCACTCCTCCAGGGCTGAGAAACTGTCTCTGGATGTCACATCGAACACCAGCATGCAGCAGTGGGCTCCTCTGTAGAGGGGGATACCCAGAGACTGGAACCGCTCTGTGCCCGCTGTGTCCCACATCTGAGAATAAATACATTTAAGGAATGACAAAATAAAAATACCTTTGGTCAGTCCAAATTAACAGATAAATTTAACAATAACAAAATTGTTAAATAGCAAAATTATGAGACAATAAGACACATTATCAAGTCAAAATGATTTTACTTAATTATTAGATATACTGAGTCAAATATTCAGCTGTATGTTATAATTTACACTTAGGTCAAAATAGTAATATAATTAAGCCAAAATGAATCTTCAAGTCAAGTATCTCACAATTTAGACCTAAAAAGAGCCGAAATGATAAAATGTATTAAGTCAGTGACTCAAATGTGTCTTTATAAGTCAACATTTGTACTTGATTTGATTTAATATCTCATAACTTTTTGATTTTGACTTACTGCCTTATAAGTTTGATTTAGGAAATCTAATCATTTTTTTTTACTGATAATTCTGACGTGATAAATTATCACATCATCATGTATTACTGTTTAACTGTGGATGCACAGGTGGACAGAGAGCAGCTACCTGCAGGGTGACTGTGTCCCCCTCTATGGTGACTGTCTTGGAGAGGAAGTCGGTTCCTATGGTGGCCCGGTACATGTTGGTGAACCGGTGATGGACATACCGGTTCATGAAGGAGGATTTCCCCACCCTGTGTAAACATTAGTGTTTAGTAAAGGTGCAACACACTCAAACAACTCTGTCCTTCCAGAGAGATCCAGGCCAGCAATTCACCTTTTACCTCACTGCACTGATACATAATAACTTCTGGGAATAACCACATGTGTTTACAGTTTTAATTATTAAGAAATAGGCTATTATGAATATGTGTTTACAGTTTATTAAGAAATATTCTAATATGAAAGTGAAACAACACTCAGCATGGCAGGAAATAAAAACTTAACAAAAGTGTATATAAAATAAAATAAAATAAATAAACTCGTCTACATTACCCAGAGCTTCCTATGAGGATTATTTTCAGTATAACTGGACTTTTTCTGTCGTTCATGTTCAGTCTGTTGATGTTTGTTTCTCTACTGGAACTCCAGCTGCTGCTGCTGCCTTCAGGAGCGCCTCGGAAATTTAGCCTTTCTGTAATTTGAGGTGTGTCTCAGTAGCAGTAGGTCAGAGGTCAGCAACCTGAGGCTGTTTAGCTCCTCTCCAGTGGCTCCCTGTGGATTTATAAAAATGGAAATGAATAACTGTTTTTTGTTTTCATTTTACGACGGAGTATTAGGGCCACATTGAGGAAAAAAAATAAATCTGAGATTTCAAGAATAAAGTCATAATATTACAAAGTAGTAATTTTACGTGTTATTTTCTTTTTTTCACGTAAAGTTATGGCTTTATTCTCGTAATATTACAACTTTTTTCTTGTAAAGTAATGACTTTATTCTTGTAATATTACAACTTTTTTTCTCTTTAAGTTATGACTTTATTCTCGTTATGTTACAACATTTTTCTCGTTATATTATGACTTTATTCTAGAAATCTCAGATGTTTTTTCCCTCAATGTAGCCCTAATAATCCGTAGTACATTTGAACTTGGGCCCTCATTGCATTAGACTTACATACTATATACTATAGAAATACTGTCATCAAATTAAATCAAACATCCACAATATGTCATGTTCTGTAGAGTGTAGGTTCCTAAACCTGTTTGGTGTCCTCAATGTTTTTTCATGGAAAAGTTCATGTAGCCAAAGTAGCATTTTAGTTTATTTCAGAAATAAATCTGCAGGTGTCACTTAGCTTCTTTGTTTATGTTCTCTCTGAATGAAATTACAATATTTTAAACAGCCTTTGAAGGCACCATCTGACCTCTGTCCTCCTGTCTGAGTCACACAACACAAAGACACAGCTGACTTCAGAATAAAAGTTCAAATAGGTACAAATACATGTAACAATAAATAATAAATACCCATACAATGCAAAACACAGATAGATAGATAGATAGATAGATAGATAGATAGATAGATAGATAGATAGATAGATAGATAGATAGATAGATTGATTGATTGATAGATAGATAGATAGATAGATTGATAGATAGATAGATAGATTGATTGATAGATAGACAGATTGATTGATAGATAGACAGATTGATTGATAGATAGATAGATTGATAGATAAATATATATATAGATAGATAGATAGATAGATAGATTGATTGATAGATAGACAGATTGATTGATAGATAGACAGATTGATTGATAGATAGATTGATTGATTGATAGATATACAGATTGATTGATAGATAGATAGATAGATAGATAGATTGATAGATATATAGATAGATAGATAGATAGATAGATAGATAGATAGATAGATAGATAGATAGATAAATTGATTGATAGATAAATAGATAGATAGATTGATAGATAGATAGATAGACAGATTGATTGATAGATAGATAGATAGATAGATAGATAGATTGATAGATAAATAGATAGATAGATTGATAGATAGATAGATAGATAGATAGACAGACAGATAGATAGATAGATAGATAGATAGATAGATAGATAGACAGACAGATAGATAGATAGATAGATAGATAGACAGATAGATAGACAGATAGATAGATAGATAGATAGATAGATAGATAGATAGATAGATAGATAGATAGATAGATGGCAAGGTGATTGTAGTGCAGAAATAACACAGAAATTAGCTTTTTAATTGTAATACTTTGACTTTACATCGTTGCTCCATATTTTCAGAAATGCAGTTACATAAAAGATTTATCGTGTACATTTATTTAAAAAACAACAATTTCATTTGATTCTGCTGTTATATTTTATTAACTTCGCTCTAAAACAATAATTTTAAATTAAAAATTGGGTGAAAAAGATCAATTAACATGTAATCTACTGTAGATTGTATTGGATCATGTCTTTATGTATCCGGCCACTAGGGGGCAGTACAGGCTTCAGGTGAATCACCTTTCTCACAGGATTTCCTTTCTGTTGGAGCTGTGAAGGTGGTGTTATCTACACTACTATATATCTAGTGATCATTGTTCTTTATCCTTTTTTTTCAATTGAATGTGAACATATGTTATTTAATGCTTAGAAAATGCTCAGTGTTTAAAGTAATAAAAAGCAAGGAACACCAAAGTTAAAATACTAATATTTACTCACATTACATTACTCTGGCTCAATAAAATACATTTAAAATTGCTTTAAATCTTTGGTATAACACTACAATAAATATCACAATGAAACTTTTCAATACTCAGTACGGACCCAAACTGTGCAGCCAATAACATTGTTAAAACCCACAGAACTGTATTTATTTATTTATTTTTTAAAGTCATAGTTTTCAAAGATGTGAAATAAGACAGGATGATGGAGTTTGGATAAATGAGGATGCACGTGTCATCTCGAATATTTCCATTTGATGTAATGATGCTGACATAAAGAAACCATGTAGTCGGTTTGTTTGTTTCCCTCAGATTAACCATCATAAAGATTCAAGGTAAAGTAGAAATATCACATAAAAATACTCCATTACCAGTAAAAGTCCTGATTTCAAAATGTTACTTAAGTAAAAGTACATAAGTATTATGAGCAAATGTACTTAAAGCCTATCAAAAGTACTAATTTTGCATTGTTATATTATTATAAAATATTATATTATTCTTTTTTATCACAAACAAATACATGCGAGAGCATTTGAATGTTGTAGTTCATCAATGTGGAGCCAGTTTTAGATACTTTGTGTACTACTGGGTTAGTAGTATAGTACTGCATCATATCATATAAGCATATCATGTGTTTTTTTTTTCTATTAAAGGTAACTAGTAACTTTAAGTGTCAAATACATGTAGTGGAGTGAAAAGTACAACATTTCCTGCTGAAATGTAGTGGAGTACAAGTATAAAGTAGCATAAAATGAAAATACTCAAGTAAAGTACAAGTATGTCGAAATTATATTTAAGTACAGTACTTGAGTAAATGTGCTTAGTTACATTACACCACTGATACTGTCACATAAAGTGGAATTAGATGATTTTAACAACCTTAAAGCTACTTAAGGGGGAATAAAAGGGAAAAAAATGGATGTCAAGAGGTTAAAATGATGCTATAAAATATACTAAGATTACTACTGACAATCACAGACTTGGATGTAAAGAAACAGAATATATTATACATAATAAATGGTCCTAGGTGGGTGGAAAGTAAGAAAACAATATGAAAAATGAAAACAAAACACTGAAGTTCAACAAGAAATAAAAACAGGAAGCCGCACTAAAGTATAACAACTAAAAACAAAAAGCGAAAAAGAGAGAAAAGCGATTCCGGTTATGGAAGTAATGCTTCCATGCTTTTGTATATCTGTGTCCCGTGGAGACTGTCAGATGTGCAGCAGAATACTGAGATTACATTAAATCAGCAACATAAACAGCTATGATATCTCAGTGAGCGCCACCACTAGAGAGCCAAGCTTTGGCCACTCAACCACCATCTAACTTTATTAGTCATCTTAGGAGAGACAAACTCATATCACCCTGCCTGATACACGAAGCGTCACGTGAAAGAAAATCACATGGTTATTCTTTGTTGACTAAAAATGTGAGGGAAAAGGGGTAAAACTAGAGAACGGTGGAGAGGACAGTGTGTGTGTGTGTGTGAGAGAGAGAGAGAGAGCTCTCCTGGGTATGTCGCCGCAGCCCTGCATGGCAGAGATAAGACCACCGCCTACAGAGTTTCTTGGGAATTAGAAAGCTGTCCCCAAAGTCCACTGGTGACACACAACACCATCCGTCAGCCAGCTAACTCACACAGCCTCCCAACTGTCCAACGAGACATTCCGGCGTCAGATCAAACTGCTTCTGTTGAGATACCGTCGACAGAGCGAGCATGTCGTGTGTGTGTCTATGCTTATGCGGGTTTATGAGTTACATGACACGACCACAAACATGCTGCAATGTCCTGCAGGTCTGCGTGTACTGTATGTGTCCGTGCTGCTGTATGACAGCGAGCGGCGGGCCTGTAATTCCTGGCCTCCTCCTTTCATCTTGATAACCTCTTATCAGAGCAGAGCAGCCCGCTGGCACAGCGGCAGCAGCCACATCCCTGCCCGGCTGTCCACGCCGCCACAGAGACCTCGCTTTACTCTTTCTCTCATAATATCACTTTCGTTCACACATACAGAGACCGAGCCGTGAGCAGTTTCGCTCGATTTTCATATTTATTGTGCCTAAAAGGAAACTTGGCAGAGAGACACATGTATAAAGGCAAGTGAAACTTAAGTAGATAAGATAATAAATCAGCATATCCAACCATCTTTTCATATATTTTCACTCATCCTGTTCAGCTGGAGCCTACCCAGCATGCACTGGGTGGGAGGCAGGCTACATACAGCAACAGATTGTCCTGAAACACATTCACACATACAAGCAAATTCACCTGCAAACATTGGACCCAGGGCCTTCTAACTGAGTCAACAACAAGCTCATATCCATGAACCAGCGTGAAAAAAACAAATAGTAGGTCTATCTGTCCACTTGAAGGCCTAAAATAATGTTTTAAAGAACTGTACTACCAGCAGCCTCCTTGCAATCATGCATGTTAATAAAAGAATTACTCATCCTGTTAGATTTTAACTCTCAGTGGTCTATGTCCTCCTCAGTGGGAATAAAAATTAAATTAAATAATAATAAATTGCGTAGAAAGGGGGGGAAGAACAGGGCGGTTCCCATGATTTTAGATATAGGAATATTTTTAGATTTAATAAGAACAATTAATAGTCATGACTCTTCCAATTATACTATACTGTGACACCTTTAAAAATAAACTAAATGTATTATTTCTAATGTAAATATTGCAAAAATAAATGCAAGCACCAAATGCCTCCAAAATTACATAATCATGTGAGAGCATAAAGGGATTTGACATAAAAAAGAGCCTACATTTCAAAACAGAAGTTGATGTAGTCATGAGATCATCACACCAGCAGACTGCTTTCACATCTGATTGCCACTAAAAATGTAATTTTACACATGTAACAGGTTAAATCTTCCAGATGCCCCGATGAAGAGGAGATTTCAGTACGTCTCTGTTTTTCCTGATGTAGCCAAAACTTCTGTGGAGTTGTTTCAAACACGTGACCTTTCTGACCTTTAGCTTGTCTCTGTTGGAGACTTTCATGAAGAGCAACTTCAAAAAGAGTGAAACGTTGAAGGAAATAAGTGACTCAATTACAATTTAGTGCCACAGTTACCACGACCTACGTATTGATTTGCATCTGACCTAACTGATGCAGTTAATCTTCCCCTCACTACCTCATGAGGATGTTATTTCATTTTACCTGCTGCAGGTTCCTAAATAGCAGAAAAAAGACCCAGTGTTGAAAATATGAAAAGGTCCTTCTCAACTGTTTTTCTCCCCTGATTTCCCTGAAAACTGTAAATGAACAAAGAGAGAGGAAAGTTTGGAAGCTGCTTTGACTATCAAATGACCGGGACAGCGTCGGGCTTGTGCATCGCCGCACCGTGTCCAGGCCATATCTCTCCCCCATGATTGCAGCTCCTCTCCCGATTTGCATTACTGTTCCATTCTAAGCTTTGCCGGACCACAAAGGAATTGAGTCTTTGCATTTTATATTTGCTTTGTTCAAATGTCTCTCGACTCTTTTCCATGTCTTATCAGGGCCCGTATGCACATTTCATCAACAGACAAAAAGCACCCATCCTGCTCTGCCTGGAAGAGCTGTATGATGTCCTTTATTATGTTACATTGACGTGTGCATATCTGTGCAAACATTACATCTAAACACACTGCATCAACTAAACCCAGGCTGCTATTTCTGTCTATCAGCTGTACCTTATTGTTTGATAATGGCAATTGTTTTGGTGCTGATATGCTTTTTATACTGTTTCTCTCTGGGAATCATCAGAGATACAAACATGTTATCAGTTACTACACTTCCAGCACACACAGCCATAAAGGAAGAGCAGAGGAACCAAGATTTACAGCTGGCACCATCACATTTCACACTTCAATTTGAATTTGATGAGACAAACTTTATTTGTGGATAAATTACACAGTTGGACATTTTAAATTGAGAGTTGTAAATATGTCCCTCATACAAGTTTGTTTTTTTCTCTCTCTGGACCAAAGAGGTGTGTCTATTAAAAAAAAGTTGTCCCCAACCCCTCCCACGGACTGTCTCTTAGCCCTAAACTTCACTGGTGGTTGGAGAAGTTGTTCTTGCAGCCATCAGCCTATAGTGAGGTAGACAGACGAGCTGTGACACCTTCCACCTGGCTCCATACATTCAAGTCCTGCCGCTCAACGCGCTCATCTGTGTCATCCACTCAGGTAGGTGACCCCACTCGGCTCTTTGTCTCCTGTCGGTCTCATTCTTCAGTAGACAGAACCAGAAGATATAACCCAGTTGATTTAGCAAAGAATATCTGTTTTATGAAAGCATATTCATGCATTTGAAACTTTCACTGGTGAGGTTTCACCTCAGGCCATTTATTGTTGGATGTGACTTGTAGACGGAAATTCTGTTTCTTCCTCAATGAAAGACGCAGTTTCTTTTATCTACAGTTTTATTATTTTATTTTATTTTATTTTATTTTATTTTATTTTATTTTATGTATTTATTTATTTATTTTTAATTTAATTTAATTTAATTTAATTTTATGTTATTTTATTTTATTTTCAATTCTTTTTCTTTAATATATTACCATTGGTCTGTGCAACTTAGTGATCAAATTAATTGTGATCAGTCATCATCAGGGTAGGATCATCATGCTTTTAGGTGACTTGTGGTTGAATTAATTTATATCCAATTACATATCTCATCCTGTTTATGTTATATGTATTTATTAATATAAATAACTGTGCTAAGTGCCTATCCGTTAATCTTTCAATTAGGATAATAATTAAGCCTGAAGTTAATTAATCATGCTCTTGTGTGAAACTTATATCCAACAAGCTGGTTTTGTTTAAAAATGATTAATGTGATAAACTCAAAGAGATTTTTTTGCCGCCTGTTTTCATTTCTGGATTTCTCAGAACAATCTGGAAAAAGTGTTTTTACATTTGTCACGTCTCCCGTCTGACAGATTTCTATGAATCAGATGAGATTAGGGTCACGGTGTGTCTGTGGAGCTGGATATATTTAGCATAATAATAATGCTGTCTATCAGATTTCCTCAGACTTTATCAGACACTATCAGCCTCTTCTCTTTCCTCTAAAGCTGGTCTGTTATCGCAACTCTCATAATATTGCTTTGACATTCTGCGCTTTCATCATTTTCCTTTCAGTTTAATCAGTTTTTAAAGGAGCAATTTTAGATATTTTTAAAGGGCATCAAATGGCCGTATCACCGCAAGGACTAATTTACTTGTATCATGAGTTATTCACCACCGGACAATTATTTATTAAGAACATCCCTCACAAATCGAGAAGACGGGTGTGAAAATGTCACATACTTTTCTCAGCAGTGTGACAGAGGTTGCCTCTGATACTTTCACTTAGACTTTAACACTTCTTATTTTTTTTGGGTTGGGGTGTCGTGCTGTTTGTCCACCCTGTGTAGGGCGTCCCTGAGGGCAGATCTTTTGCATTCTTCTAACTGGCACACCTACTGTAGAAAGGCCACCGTGTAACCGTTTGGTCACTGGCTGCATCACTACATTTATAGAGCCGGTTATTTTTAGTCTTTACTTTCAGCCACAGTCAAATGCGGATCCTAGAAAAGGAAGTTTGAAGAAGCCTGCCGTCGAGAGATCGCGTCCCTGATAATTTCAAGTTATATTGGTTCTTATGAAGTGAAGTGTGTGTGTGGTGATAATGCAGCCTATCTGCTGCAATCAAAGTGGCAGTAAATCAGACACAGTTAATTGTAGCGTGAAGTTTCACTGTGGGCAAAACTGCAAAATCCTCAGCTTTCAATTTCTGAAAAATAATCCATTCTCACATCCCGACTACGGTGCTGCTATAGGTTGTAATCTGTCAGTATGGAGGATTCGTCCGAGCAGTCCCACTGGGTGTCTCCAGCTCTGCTGAGCTCAGATCCTCTGGCCGGTTTCTCCTCTGAGTCCGGCCTCCTGCCTCCAGGAGAAGAGGGAGAGGCCTTCTTCTCCAGCCAGGAGTCAGACTACACCAGCCTGCCCTCCTTCTTCTCCGCCCCGAGTCACAGCCGAGCGCCGCCCCCCTACAGGCACAGCTCGGGTCAGTTCTCCCGCCCACCGTCACCCATCAAATCTTCTCACCCATCCTCCAAATCTGACTTATTCTGTTCTGCTTCTTTCCAAAGTCCGACAGGCGTTCACCTCACCGAACATCCTCAGCAACTTTCAGCTGCTGGACGGGCCGGGCACCCTGAGCTCTCCCTACAACCCCTCGGTCTCCACCTGGAGCAGCAGCCCCCTCACCAAGACCTCGCTGCACTCCCACACCCCGACCTCCCTCTACACGCCCTGCATCACCTCCTCCTCCTCCTGCTTCACCAGCTCCAGAGACGGATACCTGTCTCCGAGCAGAGATGGCAGGGAGAGCCCCCGGCTCCAGGAGGCCCTGAAGGCCGAGCGCCTGAGCCCGCTGGGGGGGTCGGGGGCCAGCAGCAGCTTTCTGAATCTGACTCCTGCTGCTGCCGGGAGTGTGTACACGCCAACGTCCCACTCCCACCCACACATGCTGAGCCCCTACGGCTCGTACATGACGGGTCCACAAGAGTACAACACTGCTGCCCTCTATTCCAACCCAGCGTGGATCAACCCTTCGTTCTCCCCCAAACTCCGCAATAAGATGAGGATAACCACTCCAGGTGAGAACACACCAAAATCTGTCATTTTCTCTGATGTCAGTAATCTAAAAATAAAGACGTGTAAGATTGAAACTTCATTCTCAACCTTGGAAACAGACAAAACAATCTCATTACAAGGTCCATTTAGTGGGACTCGCTGCCCGACTTCCCCAAACCTTAACTATTCAAGGTCAATACCTAACCTCAACCATCTCGCGGGAGTTTCCCAGCTCGTGGGTTACCTTTCAGACACGACCATTTAGTGGGTGTTCTCGTTGCCATGATCAAACTTCCAGGTCTAGAATTAACTTTCAGTTTCAACTTTTATGCCAACATCTACAATGACAACTGGGAAAATCCATCTGCTGAGGAAGATCATGTGATATGACTGAAAGCCCCAAAAGAGCAAATTAATGGATTAATTGCAGTGACATAGTTTGGTCAAATAAAGAATTTTGTTCAATAATGAGATATTAACTATTCACATATTTACTGTATTATGAGTAAATGGAAGACATTTGCACATTAAGAATCCAAAATCTGATTCATTTCAAGGAGAATTGATTTATAATTTATTTAACGGACAAACCAAACACTAGCTCTAGAGAGAACCTTTTGCGTTTTTACGCTACTTGAAGGCCACTGTAGTTCTCCGACGTGCTTGTGAAACTGCGGTAACTTGACCTGCAGAGCGTAAAACCGTGGTACTGCTGGCTGCCATCTGACTTCCGTGGCTCCACTAGATGCCGCTAAATCCTACACACTGTATCTTTAAACGTACATGTAGCATTTTGTATTAAACCCTTTTAATGTTGCACAATGCAGTAATAAATGTGTACTCTTGATTTTGAACAGAGGCCAGAGAGTGTGTTAACTGTGGAGCGACAGCCACACCTTTGTGGCGTCGGGATGGTACAGGCCACTACCTGTGCAACGCCTGTGGACTGTACCACAAGATGAACGGCCAGAACCGACCCCTGATCCGACCCAAGAAGAGACTGGTAGGCTGTGACCCCACCGGGATGCACACTAACACACCTCTCTGGTTGGATAACTGGACGGATATTAGTTTGTGAAATATTCAATAAGTCATCGGCAAAGCAGTTTAAAAAACCCTAAAATGTATTTTTTGTGTTTCAGATTGTCAGCAAGCGGGCCGGTACACTGTGTGCCAACTGTCACACAAGCACAACAACACTGTGGAGACGCAACGCCAACGGAGAGCCTGTGTGTAACGCCTGTGGACTCTACTTTAAACTGCACAATGTGAGTCATCTGGATATAACTCATTGCTTTATTCTTTCACTGCTGTACAGCATTGGAAATAAACCTCTGATATCATTTAATTCCCAGGTCAACCGGCCCCTCGCCATGAAGAAGGACAGCATTCAAACACGCAACAGAAAAGTGTCCAACAAGAACAAGAAGAGCAAGAAGGTCGCCATGTTTGAGCCGTACTCGGACGGGACTCAGCAACCCTCCCTGGATGACAACTGCGGGCCGTTTTCCCTCGGCCCTGGGACTCTCCTGACCTACGGCCACGCGCCTCATCTCATCCCAACGCCATCGTCCCTGCATCCCTCCGCCTCCTTACAATACACACACCACCTCAACTCTGGCATGATGCCCACGATGGTGTGAAAATGACACCTCAAAGCTGTGTGTATATTTAGGAATCAGCTTGCTTTGCCAGTTATTTGAGTGAATTTGTACATATGTGTTTCTACATTGGATGACTGAAGTTTTCTGTTTATTGTCACTGTATTTTATTATCTGATGAAGTAGGTTACGTCAAACAAAATCACTCTACTGATGTTACTGCACTTGTAAACACACCGAGGAGGGAACTTTCAGCTGTAAATACAAACACAAATCGGATTTGACGGCCCCAGTCTTCTATTATTCATAATGTGAAATCATACTTTTGTATTTGCAAAAAATATTATGTTGAAACTCTTCAGAGGAAAATAATAAAATGTGTGACTTATTCTGTGGGAGTTATGAGGGCTTTTGTTTTGGATGTCATTTGAATTCCCAGTTCATTGGTTCAGCTCGGTGACCACAGCGAAGCCTCCTGTGTGGAGTTATTGTACTCCTCTGCTCAGGTATAACAGTCTCTTTGTACAGGCAGCGCTCCACTTTGACAGTGCAATTGTACATACAGCGGGTTTATGCAAATTATCCATTCTGCAGAAGTGACAAACATTCAACTAAAGTGCAGCACTTGTGCCTGAGTTTTACAGCTGACGAGCAACCTGGGCTGCTATGGAGGACGGAACCTGCCAAAATAAAAAATAAATGAAATAAAAAATAAATTACTTGATAAATTAATAAATGTCAATAAATGTAGCAAAAATAATATTACAAATAAATGTAGCCATTAATTAATTTATAAAATGTGACATAAATTGACATTTCTGTTCTAATTTGCTTCTTTAATTATTTATCTTTGTATTTATTCCTTTATTTATTTACTCTAAATAATTTCCCCTTATATTTATTTATGCATTTATTTTTATTAATTTTTAAATGTATTTATTTATTTTCAAATTTTTCTATTATTGTATTTAATTCAATGTATTATTTATTTTGGCAGGTTCTGTCTTCCACAGCCTTCAGGATTAAACACATGTTTGTATTTGTTATTACTCATCACTGTTTGTATGCCTCCCCTGATCATAAGGGGGACTTTTTCATGCGTAAAATTTCCACTCTCAAGCTTGAAAGGTCAGAGGCTACAGAGAACTTGCTTAGTAATGATGAAGTTATGGTGTGTTTCATGCGGTTTATTTGTTCCTAAAGAGGCCAAAGACAGAAAACTGAAGACTCAACACATCTAGACCAAATACCCTGGAAGAAGTATTCACATCTTGTACTTAAGTAAAAGTAGCAAGACCACTACCAATTTTTACCACCAAGTAAAAATACTCAAGGCCTACATTCAAATTCTTACCTAAGTGAAAGTATAAAAAGTATAAATATACTTAAAGTATAAAAGTATTTATTAAGGAGCAGAATGGCCCCCATCAGAGTTATATTGTAAAAGAGGTTTCAATCTCAATGTGACTTCCTAGTTAAATAAAGATTATATATATATTACACATTACATTAAAGGTTAATTATTACAAATGCATAAACATTTTAAATGCATGCATTTTAAAGTTGGAGCTGGAACTTTATGGTTTAATCTGTCATATCTTATTAGCTCTATAATATGTTTTCTTTGAAAAAAATAGAAATTGAAAAGTACTCAACCGAAATACAGTAGTTTGGTAAATTACAACACTGTTACTCAATCAGGCAGTTTCTGTGTCAGCGATACTTCAGCTGTATGGAGCAGATGTATAAAGTTCTACTGTGATTGTTTATATCCAGGTAATCCCTCTCAGAGAACCAGAGATTCATGCTGATCAAACTTGAGACCACGTCTTAGTAACTGATTAGATTTGACACTGCAAATTTTGCTGCAAAAAACAAACTGAAAATCCTTAAATGCAAAGAAACACGTCAAATATGTTGTCATTTTCCTCTAAATGCCGTTTCCTCTGTAATGACATTGTATTTAAAATGCTGGGCAGCAGCACAGTGGTGTTTAATGCTGAGCAGCCAGCAGGGCTGGGGTTGCTGGTTCAGGACTGGGAGATGACTGATACGTTATCACCAAGGACACAGACCCCAAAACCACCTGCTGCTGCACCGCCACCCTTACACCCCGTCAGTTAGTCATGAGGGGCACCGTGTACTGGAGCTATTATGACACCAGAAAGAGTTCAAATACATCATCTGAAAGCACAATTATATATTTTTAAAACATCTTCATTGGTTTTGTTTTTCATGGCCAATTTTGAGATTTTGGGCTATTTTGCTTCCATAACATGTTTTCTTTTAAACTAGTAGAAAGAAAACATCCAAAATATACATTTAGGTGTTTATTTTACTCCTTTTTCTATTTGCGTCTGTAGATTTCTCCTAAATTCACCAAAAGTTATCATTAGATAATACTTCATTTGCATATTTAAACATAACATTTCAGAAAACTTTCTCAGAAAACCAATGTAAGTAATCAACTTGGGAAGTTTCATAGTTATATCTATTAGTTAAACATTTTTATCCTATTCACCTGTAATGTCTTCAAAAATGAATTTGACAATCCATATCTTTAATTTCTTTTGTTTTTCTCAGACTCGGAGCCAGAAATCTCCACTTCAGTAGCTCTTACATACCAAACCTTCTAGTTTCATTCCTATTTATGTTCTGAAGGTTTGTACAGAGGTTTTTGTTGATATATCATTCATTGCCTGATTTATACAACATTTTCATCCTAAAAACATGGTGAAAATGGATTTTTTTAATGTCTGTTGACGGTATTTTCTGATTTATGGTGTGATAAAAACAGATATCCAAAATCCCCTCTGTAAAAACCTCTGACTCTAATAAGTCAACAAAATGAAACAAGAGTTTTTAACCTGGTTTCATCCAAAGTTCAGATTCCTGTTCTGCATATTAGCACATATTTGATAAAACAATGCCTCATTAGCATATTTAAACACACGTTCTCAGAAAGGCTGTAATACAAAACAATAATGGGGAACTGGGGAAGTTTCATGGTGATGTGTATTAGTTATATTTTATCACCCGTGTCCCATTATGGAAGACAAACGTGTTTGACAGAAAACTCAATTTGTTAAACTCAAAAGCGTTTCCTTATTGTTTCTAAATCAATGTGTGTCACGTTTAGGTCAAATGAATCCAAGTCATGTTTCATTATCTGTTGACACACAGAACGCTTCCCTGGAGACAAAATAAATGTATAAATTATCACACACATCACTGAATGTGTTTTCACAGCCGATTTGTTCCACGCTTCACTGCAGACTTCAAGGAGAAATAAGACTTTCATTTATGCACGGCCCTGCCAACATCTGGTCACGCCACCCACTCATGACACTACACGGCACACACACACACACACACACACACGTAGGCAGTCACTCCTATCAGTGTTTTGGTGATAAACCAACAGATATTTTGATGATAAGCAGCATTTCACTGATCAAACACCATTAAGATAGATGATATTTTCTTATTATTAGCGCGATTTGATTTAATTATCAGTGAACCATTGTTATGCTTAACTCAACTGATTCCCCGAGGACCTTGATGATGGGAATTGGATGTATTAATGTCCTGTAAGGGTGAAACAAGGGGTTTTCTGTTTGAATCCATTTACCACATTTACCCAAAGTTTACCCTAAATCACACTAAAACAGAGAACACCTTTAAACTCCACATGACTTTCCTTCCATCAAGAATTATCTGAATTAGTAAAACAATCATGAGACAAATAATTAAATGTAAAAAAAAAAAAGACATAAAACACAATTTAGTGTCTCTATCTGGTGTTTATCTGCTGCTGTGGCCGACAGCGCTGCTCTGAGGGAAATGGCAACAAATGACAGGGATAGATTAGCAACCACAGGCCTGCTCAAGTTCACTCACAAGGCCATCCGTTAGTAGCATCCTCTCTTCTCTCTCTTTTGCTCCTTCAGGGTCTGTTTTCCCATTCAGCCTGTTTCATCCTGTACAATGTCCTCAGTTGTAGTAGAAACTATTTTAACAAGGGAGCAAATGGTTTGATAAAGAGTTGCTTTATCTTTGACACTCTGGGAGACTCTATGAAGTGGAGATTACAACCATTCTTGCGTAAAATTGTGTTTTGATTGTGTCAGACAACAGCGGAAACAGATGCATTTCTAAGAGAACACACGTCAACACTACACTGTTTTATCTATAAAGTACATTAGAGCTAAATGCAGCTTGATGTACACTATCCTACTTTTAAAACATGTGGTGCATGTGCGTCCCCTAAAGGTGAGAAGACGACACTGCAGATCCAAGTTTTTACACCAACTGACACAGGATGTAAAACTCTACATACTGCAGTCTAGAGATAACAGCGTGTGTGTGCAGTTCATATCGTCATGTACATTGTTGACGCACTTTATGATGGCACTGAGCTGAATATGACTTGAGGAAAGTTTTACTCTTTAGAGACCGAGAGGATTGAATCAAGAATGTGAAGTAAAACACTTCTTGTAAACTGAGATTCTGTACATTTTGACCTTTTTTGGGTATACCGTCTTGTATTGGCTCGACGATAAAATGCATATATGTGAATATAAAAATATGAATAGAGACGCACCGATGCAACTTTTTCAGTCCTGATACCGATACTTGTTTTTTTGGAGTATCGCCAAAGAGTGTAGAAGCAAAGACAACAGCTGCTGCCGCCATTACAGACTGAAAACGCTTATTATATTTATCATATTTCACAATTATTCATCACAGACCATTTCGGGAAGAATACATTTTGTTTCACTTTTGTAGGCGGATGTTTTACTGGCGTCCTGTAGTCGCTTTCAGTCCAAAATGGCGGAAGCGTAGCTGTTGCAATGGAACAAACAATTGACTTTCACTTCTTGGCAATATGTGTTCTTTGGTACTGATCTGATACCAGTGTTTAATAAGTGTTGTAATTCATACTGTGCAATAGTTTAAGGTGGAATTTCATTCTCACTGTGCAATATCATTTTTTATATCACTTGTGCAATTTTGTTAATAGTCAGTACTGTTTATATGGTTCCTATTTTTATATTTCAAATTGTTCATATTTTGTTTCACTTTTGTTTTGCTTATTTTTTTTTACTGTGTTGTATCTTGCATTTTGTTTTTACTGATGCTTCATGTTTTTTACACTATCACCTTTGCTGCTGTAAACTGCAAATTTCCCCACTGTGGGACTAATAAAAGAATATCTTATCTTATCTTATCTTATCTTAATTAATAAGCTGTATACCTCACTGAGGTTTCTTCCATTTTTCTCCATGTTAAAAGTTTTTTTGAGTTTTTTTCCTTCTCAGATGAGAGGGTCGTACTGTAAAGGACAGAGGGTGTCGTATCCTGTACAGATTGTAAAGCCCCTTAAAGGGAAACTTGTGATTTTGGGCTATAAAAATAAAATGTACTTGACTTGGCTGTGTGGAAGTGACTGGGACTATGTGTAAGTATGACAATAAGGCTTGACTTAAACATTGCTTTCTTAGCTTTGTAAAACTAAATGTAACAAATAAATGCATAGATATAAATTTGCTGATATGTATTAAAATAATAAATCGTGGGCCAGCAACTTGGTAAAAAATCATCAAAATCAAAGTGGCAGTAGGCAGTATGTTTTTGGCATGTTGAGATCAATTGAGGAAGTACTAAGCACCGCCCACCAGCCTGAGCACAGCCAATAGGAACGCTCTCTCTCTCTGAAATTACCTGTGACTGGCCAAAGTCTCCCATCACGGGCTAGATTTTTTTTTTTAAAGCCTGAAACCAGATCCATGAGGAGGTGCAGAAATTTAGTTTTCTCTCTGAGCACTTCAATTACAACATGCGGAAAGGTTATTATGGAATTTTTGCCCAATGATGCCAAAACATTTCTGCCTACTGAAGCTTTAAAGGGGAAGTTCATCTAAAATAAAGTCCCTATTTTGGTGGAGATATCGGGCTCCGTTCCTAGTTCTGGTCCCCTCATGTCTGATGGGTCAATCGCCGATTAGGTCACCTGAACAAATCCTGTATACTGTAATAAAATAGATAGACTCTCTGTCGTGAAGTATAAGTGCTTCTACTTCAAGTTGTCCCCTATTCCTGTCTGGTGTAGCATGTTGTACCAACATTGTACGTTCTCTGGTTGTAATTAGTGGACTTAAACTGTGTTATCTTCACTTGGCCTATAATTGACTAGACAGAGATTGAAGTGGAAGAGATTATATTTATTTCAGAAGTTTACATCATCCGCAGATCACCTAATAGTTGGTCATGTCAATATTTTGTATACAACAAAGAAACAACAAAAATACAATTTTATTTCACTTTAATTTGATCTTTTATTCTTCTTTCATGCTGGTATTTTCATTCTTAAACAGTTTGATCCTTTTTTAGTTTGCTAAAAACCAACAACATGCCTACATGTAGGCCTAATATCTGAGGACTGCATGGATTGTATTAGTATTGCTTCCAACCTTATAGTTTGTTTACAGCTCTCCTAATCTGTTTCCCCAGGTGACCACAGATGCTCAGCCCTGCTATCAGACATCCTCTGGACCTGACACATCTGTTTTGCTGAAACAATGAACGGGCTTTGTATTTTATGATTCAGCTTAAAATGGATTAATTTATTGGATTTATACACACAAATGGTCCAGTTATCCACTAAAGATGCTTTACAAACCTCCAACCTTCCTGGCCCTTCCAGTATTTTGTTTGTTGACATACTGCATAATAACATTTTCTACAGTAGTCAACATGAGCTAACACATCTGGAATGTGGCTCTTTAAGGTCCCATTTTCACTGCCGACCCCTCACACCCTGAACATAACCTCTTCCAGCTTCTCCCCTTTGGGAAGCGCTTCAGAACACTGTACGCCAAAACAACAAGATACCGATACCAGAACAGTTTCTTCCCTCAGACCGTCACTCTGATGAACACTTAATCAGTCACACACGGTCAATAACCCTGTAACACCAAATAGCCACTGCTGCTCTTATACACTATAATTCTTACAGTCTTTAATGCACATTTTTAAATTTTAATTTAGTCTTTAATGTACATTTTTCTGTAATATGTACATATCATCTGTCACTTTGTATTATAATATGTACATATCTGTCACTGTAAATATAAATGTACATACAGTATATAGACATCTCCACATGTACATGCAGTACATAATCATCCAGTCCACGTATATCCATCTGGTATTTATTTCTTTGCACTATTTGTATTGTTTACAACCCCGAACACTTGACTTGTATATAGACTTTTGATTGTTGTATTTTTTTTATTCTGTGTAAGTACATTGAGAAAGCTGCATAAAAACAGGAGTCCAATTCCTTGTATGTATATACTTGATGAAATAAACCTGACTCTGATTCTACAGCTCTTTCTGTAATCTGGGTTTCTGTCGTCTTTAAATTCACCCACTGAAGACAACTCTGAACAAATTGTGTCCAACTTACAAATGAAAACGGTATAATATGGGTCGATGTACAGCTGGTTCAACGCTCCATATCCAAGCTAATCTATCGTAATAATGTTATATAATACTGCTATGTCATGGTCGTAAATTTGTGACTTGGAGTCAGTGTGTAGGAGTCACTCTTTTCATCCATGAATAGAAAATTGATCCAGGAGATAAAGAATCTGCTTTTCAGATGATCTTAACAATGCATTACATCTCCCAAATGATTCACAACACTGCATCTGAGTAAATGTTGTATTTATTACATGTATATCTGTTTCCTCTGTACCTGAGAAACAGACAATTTGGGCTCACAACATTGTACTTTTCCAGCCTGATAATCAAACTGAATTTACATTTTGTTTCACTTCCCTCTATGAATTTGAATCACTGAATAAATCTGAGATGTGAGCAGCGATCCACAGGTCTGGAACCAGGCTAGTATATTTCTTTATTTAATAAGAATTAGGGCTGGGCGATAATTCAATATGACGATTTATCGTCTTTCAGTGGAATCGTATCGTGATGAAATCATATATCGAGATATCGTGATACACAATTACATCGTCTAAATTGATAACAAGCACATACTAACTCAAATTTTACATAGTAAACAAGGAACTGGAAATATATATATTTTTTTCTATAACTTCACTTGAAACAGTTATGTTCATTTTCCACTATAGTTCTTAATTAAACAAGAAAATATGCAGTACTTTTAATTTGTTAAGTATTTAATTCACACAGGAGTATACAAAAATAGGCTTTAGCATTTGGTGATGTTATATAAATTATTGATTTATTGACTATTGATTTATTGAACTACAAGAAAACATGCCATACGGTGATATATATCGTTATCGAGATATTATATGACCTGTATTGTGATGGAAGATTTTGACCATATCAGAACATATTACAGTGCTATGGGAGACATTTTTACACTATTACACTTTGTTGGACTCGGGACTCAATCGTGACTAAGTACTGTAGCTGTGTGTGTATTTTTGACACTGGTTGAATAAGAATCTATAAAAAAAAAAAACCAAGACACAAGAAAAACATAAATATATTTATTTTTTTGAAGCATGCCTAAAACTCCAGTACAGCCAACAAAAGGAGCTGAGCATTACACAGTGAAAAGGACGTATAACTTATATTCTGTCAGTTTGTATGTAATAAAAATTGGTCCTTGGATAACGCATAAAGGAAAAAAAATTTAAAATAAGCAGTCTCATCAAACCAGCTGAATCTGTTTCACTGTCTCTTAGCTTATCAGGTAAATTTAAAGCACTTCCAGTCTGGAGATTAACACCCTAATCAACTGAAAATCTCTGCTGTGTGTTCAAAATAATAAAAGACACGGGACGAAGCGGGGTGAGAGGTGTAACAGCTCACCAAGCTACATATTATGGATGCTCCCACAAACTGCTTTAGCCGATCCACATTCTGTCAGTGCACAAGCAGACTGGGCTTTTTTGTAAACATCAACTATTTAGTTTTATTTTCGTTGGCGGTAGCATTACACAGGGTGTGTGCCGCGGTGAACGGGATGAAGCACCTTCACTGTTTCTTGGTGATGATCACACCGACCAGCACTCCCATTAGCAGCACCCCTCCAACTAGCAGCCATCTTCTCAGAGACTCCTGAAATCTTCTCGCTTCTGCAGCGCCGTCTCGCCCAAAGATCTCAGCAAAGCAGTCCTGCAATCACAAATTGATTCAGACAACAACAACACAAAGAGAAATTGTTATTGGACAATATCTAGGTTTCTTTCTATCCACATTAAAGGAATACTCCACTGAAAAAAAAAATATTTGCACCTCTGCACAAAAATGCAAGACCGCAATATATCAGATTTTGTCTTCAGTACATCTAGTGCACAAGTTGCCTGTACCAACTTTTAAATATATCTTGACTTACTTTAAATATGTATGTATGTTAGGGCTGGGCGATATGGCCAAAATATTCTACCCCAATATAGGTTATTTCATATCTGGATAACGATATACATATCATGATGTTTTATGGTAGTTCAATAAATAAATAGTCTATATGAAATAACCACATGGTAAAGCCTGTTTTTGTATACTCCTATGTGAATTAAATACTTGACAAATGAAAAGTACTGAGTATTTTCTCATTTAATTAAAAACTTTAGTGCACAATGAACAGTTTCAGTGAACTTATAGAGAAAAAATAGTTCCATCTTCTAAACACTGATTATGTTTACATGCAAGCACACAAACCAGAGTAATCAGATTAAGACGGTAATTAGGTTTAACTGAGTTTGATCAGATTTTCTGAGAAATTAGCAAGTACGTGCTTGTTATTATCAATTTAGACGACGTAATTGTGCATCACGATATCTCGATATATTTTATCACGATACGATTCCATCGAAAGACGATAAATTATCATACTGAATTATCGCCCAGCCCTAATGTATGTGTATACAGTATTTGCATATCTATGTATATGTTTACACTGTTTTTCTAATGCACATTTTTGTTTGTAATCTAAAATATTGTGACTGCTATATGAATGAGGAAAGGCTATATATTATTGACGAAAAAGTAAATTGTTGAAATTAAAAATATAAATGTATTTTTTTTTTTGCAGTGGAACAAAACAAGAAAGCCAACAAAAAATCGTAATATCACCGGTTAATATCAAAACTTCAGTACCTTTTAGACGCTGTATGAAATAATTTAATCAAGCTTGAGTATACAGATCAACAGCAGATAAGTGCACTATGCTGCAGGAGTAGGTTGAGAAGGCTTTAGGGATGTTTTGACATGTTTTTGGCCATTACTCTGAATCGCCTTGGAAATAGTTTGTGACTGCTGTGACTCCGAGCTGACTGCAGCTGCTGTCCTCCATAAAAATCAAGCTACATCTTTAAAGAGCCACCTTAAACCTCTAGGCAATGAGTATCCAATATTAAATTGAGTGACACAGTTAGGGATGCACTTTTTAACCTCAGATAATTCCAAAACTCAACTCAGGATATTTGCCTATACGGAGTACTGATCTGCTCTTTCCCCCCACATTTAATATCTGTACACCTCACTGTGTAGAACTCATGAAGATACTGATCTGTATCAGGTCAACACATCCGTCCACACAGTCCCTGTGCCGTATATAAAGCTGCACGTTGAGTCCATCCCCTGCCGACTCACCCATCCTCCGTGGCTCTGGATCCACGGGTTGATGTGCTCATCCAGGTACATGGTCATCCAGTCTGCGATGCGGGACACAAGCTCGCTCATATCCTTCTCCACGCACTCCACACACAGCACACCGCCAAAGGCAAACAGGCCCACCACACGCCCCCAGTTGACTCCATCCTTGAACACCTCGTCCATCACGCTCTTGAAGCTGTGGTAGGCTGTGTCAGGAGTGATGTCTAGCTGCGAGGAAAGGTCACTAAACGCTTGCGTGTAGCGCAGTTCAAACTCATCTGCAGAGTCCCGGAGAGCTGCCTTTACAGCCTCTATGTCACCCTGTGGGGGCGACGACGTCCCCGGCTGCCCGCCCCCATTCCTGCTGTTGACCAGCGAGCCGTTACTGGAGTTGGCCTTGTCTCCCTCAGTCCTTCCACCAGCATCCTCTGGCCTCAGCAGAGAGGCTGGATGGTTCCTCCGAGACAGCTTGTAGCTTATAAAGAACTCCACCAGCTCTCTGTTACTGTACGACATTATTTCCACTAAGTGAACCTCCAACACTGAGCCAGTCTAATCAGACCCCATCATGATTTCTCCTGCCATTCCCCTCAGTCTGTCAGCTGTCACATTAGAGCCTCATCTCCTTATGTTGCAGCCTGGAAGCATACAGGGGTGAGACAAAGTTGCATTAATTCCTGTAAGCAATTTCTTTTAGTGTCTCAGCTTCCATTGGTTTCCCTTTATTTCTGTACGACATTAAAATTTATCAGGAGACTCTTGAAACTTGTTTGAGCTGCGTAATCCATCACCTGTGCTGCGTTCCAAATCGCACACTTTTTCATTTTACTTCAGTACGTACTGCAGCTGCCCTTTTGAATTAGGTACTGTTGCATGCAGTATGCATACGATTGGGACATACAACTTTATACTTCATCATAACACTGCACAAACTTTGACCCTCTTGCTCATATATTCACTGCTCAGAGGAATGCGACCGGCTGTGCGCTCCAACACTCATACTACTGTACTATTTAGTGTGCCAGAATAGATTTGGTATAACATAGTATGTCAAATGCAGTATTTTTTCTGGTTATTCTGACCCACAATCCTCTGCACAGCAGATATATGAGCAAGGGGGTCAAAGTTCAAGGTGCAATGTTATGACAAAGTATCCATCCATCCATCCATCCATGCATCTTCAACCGCTTATCCGGGGTCGGGTCGCGGGTGCAACTGCTCCAGCAGGGGACCCCAAACTTCTCTTTCCCGGGCCACATTAACCAGACTGGGGGAGCCCGAGGCGTTCCCAGGCCAGTGTGGCGATATAATCTCTCCACCTAGTCCTGGGTCTTCCCCGTGGTCTCCTCCCAGCTGGTCGTGCCTGGAACACCTCCCTAGGGAGGCGCCCAGGGGGCATCCTTATTAGGGATGTCACGAGAACCGATACTTCGGTACCAACTCGGTACCAAAATTAAAAAAATGTGACGGTACTCATTTTCTTTGGAGGAAATACTTCCAATTTAGCAAAGCACGTCAAAGACTGACATCCAGACAATATTGTTTATTTTAAATACTTGAAGGATACATGCCACTGTTCTAATTTGCAATATTAATAGACGTTTCTTTTTATTTATTATTTAAAGGCTACATACCTCTGTTTTTTGTAATGTTCAAATGTTTTAATAAATGAGTGCGTGTTGAATTACATAGGATTTATTTATTTTTTTACCGTGGTATCGAATTGGTATCGAGAATCGTGTAAATTCACTGGTATTGGTATCGACTACTAGATTTCTGGTACCGTGACATCCCTAAATTCCTTACTAGATGCCCTTACCACCTCAGCTTATGACGAAGTAGTATATCCCAATTGTGTGCATACTGCATGCAACAGTAGTACGTACTTTGTAAGGGCAGCTGCAGTATGTACTAAAAGTACAAAGAAAAAGTATGCAGCCCAAGTCTGTCAGTCTCATTATCATTGCTGGTAGTTTAATTGAATATCTGCACTACATTAGTACACAATGATACTGTTTAACATGTTCACTGCACGATATAACAGTCTTCTGATAGATTTTTACTAGTGTGCAGAAATTAATGGAAACTAATGGATGACTGAAATGCATCCAAAGACTGAATATTGTAACAATACTAAACATTTCACAATAAGTGCTAGCTAGCAAACATTAGCTCAATAGCACCCTTACATGCATGCATTATAAAATACAGTCAATCATTAGGATGCATGTGAAGCCAGATATGTGCATCTTGGTGCAGCCTGCAGCCTGCTGACAGCTTTTGGCTGCAGGTCACGTTTAGTAGAAACCAACGTTACTACCAGCTTTAGCTTCATGTGCTAACTAGCTGTTTATAAACAGTCCAGAGGAAACGCATCAAACCAGACTATAAACTACATCTATAGGGGAGGAAATGAGCTTATCATCATTCACATGTTATACTTACAGCTGCTATGATGTTGTTTTCCGTGTGAGAGTGCAGCTGCGGAGCTGCGGAGTTACTAAAAGCTGTAGTTAAAGTAGATTCAGACACAATATGGACATTTATCATCTGGCGGTCGGCCAATTCTGTTACTGTACCAGCCGGAAGTCCCGCCTCCTCCTAACTCGTGCAGCCAATCAGCGTCCGAGAAAGACCGGAAGTTAAGGGGCCCGTGAAATGAAGGCAAATTCATTGGAAACCAAAACCTGTTTGCGTCATTGAAATTTTCAAACTAAAAAAAATGTATTAAAGATGTGACGTACAAAAAGCTGAGGTATTTTAATTAGTATAGTTTAAAATCAATTTATTCATATCATATTTATTTTATCAATTTTATTATGTGTAATGTATTGTTGTTGTTTTTTTCTTTTTTCTTATCTGGACCTTGATTCTGCAATAAAGTTTGAATTTAATTGAATTTAATGGAGTCCCCAAGCTTGTAAAATGTTTGCAATATTTTACCATTGTTGTACCTCTCGTTGTAAATAAAACTTATATTAAGTACTTTTTTTAATGCTGGTGAATAAAATAAATACAAATATCCGCTGCTGCCTTTTACAGATTATAATTTACAGTCTTTAATGCACATTTTATGTAATATGTACCTGACACATCTGTTATGCTAAAACAATGAACAGGCTTTGTATTTTATGATTCAGCTTAAAAAGGCTTTATTTATAGCATTTATACACACAAAAAAATCCAGTTATCCACTATAAAGATGCTTTACAAACCTTCAACCTTACTGGCCCTACCAGTATTTTGTTTGTTGGCATGGTAATAAATATTTTCTATGGTAGCCAGCATGAGCTGACACATCTGGAATACAGCTCTTTAAGGTCCTATTTACACTGCCGACCCCTCACACCCTGAACATAACCTCTTCCAGCTTCTCCCCTTTGGGAAGCGCTACAGAACACTGTACACCAAAACAACAAGATACCGATACCAGAACTGTTTCTTCCCTCAGGCCGTCACTCTGATGAACACTTAATCAGTCACACACTGTCAATAATCCTGTAACCCCAAATATCTGCTGCTGTTCTTATAGACTATAATTCTTACAGTCTTTAATGCACATTTTTAGATTATAATTTAGTCTTTAATGTACATTTTTCTGTAATATGTACATATCATCTGTCACTTTATGGACATATTGTAATATGTACATATCTGTCACTGTAAATATAATACTACTCACTGTTCATACAGCATATAGACATATTCACATGTGCATGCTGTACATAGTCATCCAGTCCATGTACAGTATATCCATCCAGTATTTATTTCTTTGCACTATTTGTATTGTTTACAACTTCCAGAACACTTGACTTGTATATAGACATTTTATTTTTATTATTGTATTGGTCATTGTTGTTCTTGTTATTTCTATTCTTTGTAAGTATATTAAGAGAGCTACATAAAACTGGAGTCAAATTTCATATATACTGTATATATACTTAATAAATAAACCTGATTCTAAAAAGTTCAGTAATATGACCTATAGTTGAAAAAACCCATTTAACATATATTTAATTTAACATAAGCATGTATTCACAAAACGTTTGATATAATTTTCTCTCCCTCTAACCACAACGTATAAAGTTATCGAACTACAAAGTGAGATTTAGGCTCATCTTCTGTTACTTTCCTGTTGAGATTAGGCATCAAACCTCCCAAACAACCTATTTTGCTGCTCTATTTAACTTTTAAAGCTTTGTTATGTTCTGTACGTAATATATTTTTATTACTTTAGTGTAAAATTAACTTAATGGAGTCCCCTAGCTTGTAAAACATTGCCATGTTTTACCACTGGTGTACCTCATATTGTAAATAAAGCTTATTTTTAAGCATGTGTACTTTAATGCTTAATGTGGTGAATAAAATAAATACAAATATTCCATGCTGCCGTTATAAATTATAATTATTAGTCCTTAATGCACATTTAGATTATAACTAAGTCTTTAATGCACATTTTTTGTAATATGTACATATCTGTCACCGTAAATATAAATCCTACTCACATTGACATCTTCACATGAACATACTGCACATATCATCCAGTATATTTATTTCTTTGCACTATTTATATTGTTTAAAACTTCCAGAACCCTTGACTTGCATATAGACATTTTATTTTTATTATTGCAAAATAAACCTGATTCTAAAAAGTTCAGTAATGTATGACCTCTAGTTGATCACTTAACATAATTTAACTTTTACAAAAGCATGTATTCACAAAACTTTTGATATAATTTTCTCTCCCTCTAACCACAACATATAAAGTTATCCAATTAAAAAGTGAGATTTAGGCTCATCTTCCATTACTTTCCTCTTGAGATTAGGCATCAAACCTTCCTGAGAACCTATATTGCTGCTCTATTTAAATTTTAAAGCTCCATTATGATCAGTACATAATATTGTTAAAAAGCTGTTTTCATAAGACCCAGCACAAAAGATAATTATCAGACTGAGTGATTGGTGTAGGAAAAGAATTCAAGGTTTTATTAAACAAACATATTTATTAAAACATGTACATAAGCGATTAGCATATCCTACACATTCTAAATGTGAATGACAATATGATACAGTTCTTTGTCACCGAAAAAAAATGGAAGTGGGGGAAGTAGGCATTTCATAACTCTTGTGACAGTTAAAGGTGAATAACACAGATCATATGTAGAAACTAACAAAGAAATGGCTAAAATATATACAATGTCACTTACATATGCCATATATTTATGCACTAATGTAATGTTTTCCTTCTTTTCCAGCACTGGTAACAAGGATCTGGAATTGAAGAGTTTTAGTCACCCATGCCATTTGACCAAATATGTGTGATTTATAACTTGTCTGTAGACCTGTTTTTTTGTGTCTTAGTATTACTTTATACACCATTTCTCAACCAAGGCACACTGCTAAGCAGGGACACTAACAGATCATCAAAGCATTTGCTTCCCCATCTTGCAAAGAGCTCTCGTTCTCTGTAGGGGCATCATCCGTGTTCAAAGGTTCCGTCTCGTCTGTCAGGATCGCTGGCTCCTCGTCTGTCAGGATCGCTGGTTCCTCGTCTGTCAGATTCGCTGGCTCCTCGTCTGTCAGGATTGCTGGCTCCTCAGGTGTTACATTCTCCTCTTGGTTTGTGTCAACATTCCCATTCTCAGTAGGTCTCTCCTCCGTTTCTGGTTCGCTGTCTGAGTCGATGGAAATGGTCTCTGTGCATGTACTGAGTTTTAAGGTACAGTTTATTGTCTCACACTGCTTGTTTTGGTCTGTGCTTGGTGTGCCAGACTTGAGGCCTCCAGATCTCCCCGCTGAGGTGCCAACAGTCTTGCTCTCCACAAAGATCAAGTCATGCTTCACTTTCTTCAGAGCGTGCATGTCAAAGCCGAGCAGCACAGACAGTTTTTTGCCCTCACATTGTCTCTCGCACATCTTTCGCTTGGTGGCAAAGTGACTGGCGATGTCAGATTTCCAGAGCCACAGACTTGCAGACAGCTTCTCCTCTTCCTGAGGAGTAAGGTATGGTCGTCGGTTGAAATAGGACGTCAGGAAACTTTTCCTGGCCTCGTATGTCTTGTGCTCATAGCTTCTGGGATCCAGAGCAAGGGTAACAGATTCGGACTGATTTCCAACGGCTGCGGAGGAAAACTTTGAGTCCTTGCTCAGTTTCATCTTCTTGGGGTTGGACATGGCCTGCATCGGTGGCTGCCTCTTGATGAAGCAAGCCCCGGATGAGTTGAGAGTCAAGGCAGACTTGAAGCCTTGGCTTGCCTGGGTCCTACCAACAGCCCTGCACTGCACAAGATGCAGCGTTATTGTGGAGGCCACCATGTTACTGGTGTACACTCCCAGGCAATGAATGCACTTGTACGTCATCTTTTTTTCGACAGGATGCATTGTTTGGAGCACTTGGTGTCGCTCCCTCAGATGCATGGCCAAAGCATCAGAGATGGGACCTTTGAGGATGGTGAAGCACAGCGGACACAGAGTCTTCCCAACCTCAGTCTTGTGAGGCAGTATGGGCAAACTTCTAGCATGTGATTCACTTTTCTTTTCAATGATTCTGGGAGCGGTTACTTTGACCAGAGGTGGAACACTATTCTGACCAGGTGCAGACTGATCTTGACCATTGATAGATTCCTTCATGTTAAACGTGAGCACAACAAGCTGTACGTTGCAGGACTTATCTTGTTTAAGGGTGAGATCAAAGGTCAGAGGTGACGCACCGGGGGGTCCAACGAAGTCATCGGGGTGAGCCTGAGCCACATGCTCGATGATTTTCTCAACATTGTGGAAAGCCGAGTGGCACTGTGGACAGGTGAGCCCGTGGATTAGCATGTGGTTAAGCAGCGTGTCGCTGGGGAGATAGCGGTTGCAAAGCAAACACTTGCTGGTGAAGTTGTGGATTTTCATGATGTACTTGGCCAGTGCCCACACTCTCTTTGCCTTGTGTGCGTTCTCAAAATGAGCATTATAGAGGTTTTCAGGAAAAAGCTCATTGCAAACTGTACATATCTTCCACTTCTGTGTCTGCGCTGTGTTTACACCAGCAGAATTATTTTCAGCCACGATGCTGTTGCCAGGAATGGCGATACGCACCTTACTGGCTATGATGGACTGATGTTTAACAACAGGGGCCTGTGGCTTTAAATAGCCAATTACTGGTTGTGCTATGGGGTCAGTTCTAAGCTTGTGCCCCCTAATGAGCAGAGGGGCCTTCTGAGAAGGTGGTGGCACTGACTGAGGCCTGGAGACGAGAATATTAGCATGTCCAATCATGGTGGTTACTTGAGCACCAATGCGCTCGTGGTACTCTACAACATGCTGCACTAGAGCCTCATAGCTGCGAGTGGAAAACTGGCAGCGTTTACAGAGGATGTTGTTGCCATTGACAGAACTAGCACCATTTTTGACAGATGATTCAGGAACCATAGCAAAATATGGTGAGACAATATGCTGAAAATGTTCCCTGTAGATGTGCCTTCTCACAACATTGTAGAGACTGTCCCGGAACGAGCATTTTTTGCAAAAGTACATTGGTTTCTCCACACCACCTCCCTGTCTGACCCTATCAAGATAAGATTTGTCCTTTTTGGCCAGTGCAGCTCCCTGTGCGTTTGCATAATTCTGCCGTGGTGAGCTGGGTATGTGGAATATTTTAACATGCGTCTCCAAAATTCTCTTGCTTGCAGTGAACGTGCAGTACGGACAGTTGAGCAGAATTTTACTATCAAAGATTTTCCTGTGTACATTGCGGAAGTGATTCTTGTAGCCTGAGTAGTATTTGGAAGAAAATGGGCACTCTGTGCAGCAAAATGGCTTCGATCGGTATTCCTAAAAGACATCAGGGAAAAGACAATGAGACAAATATGGTGATTTGTGCATTAGCATTTGAAAAAGCCTTGGACATAGAAGTAAGATTTACCTGTGTTTTAGAGTATGATGGATCCCATGAGCAGATATCAAGGCAAAGACTGCTCTTTACAAACTGCTCATCAGGGCAAAAGTCTTTGAACTCCTGTGGAAAGATTTTGAAAAGATCAAGGAAAATTGGTTATAATATACATAATAATAAGTAGTTGACATAAAACCAGGCATGTTTGACAGTGACCGCAAATAATACTTTGTAATTATTAGCCACGCTGGCTTTGGACAAAGTCCTCTGAGTCGGCATAGATTTAAGTTGCCTTTAATTGCCCTCACATTTGAGATAAAAACATTTTCTAAATAGACATTTAAGACTGTCAGAGAGATTCAAAATATACACCTACAACTATCTTTTGAAATATTAAGGAAAATTAGGGATGACTTTTTCAGTCCCGATACTGATATTGATTGCTGTGCTTTGGGTATCAGTCGATACCGAGTATCGATCCGATACCAGTGTTTGATTAATAAGCTTTATGCCTCACTGTGTGAAAGTGACTGGGATCATTCTTCTATGAGGCAACATCAGGCTTAAACAATGCTTTCCTAACTTTGTAAAACAAAATGTAACAAATAAATAGTTATACATTTAGTGAATTGATATTTATTATTAAAATAATAAATCGTATAACAATGACGTGGCAAAAAAAAAAAATCTTAAAAATTAACAGGAATTACAATTCAAGTGTTAACCATTTTAATGCAGCAACAAATTGGTCAAAACTTAAACAGGAATTAAAATTCCAGTGTATTATGTATATAAACATAGAATTAATTTGAGTAGATGGGCCCCATTGTCACCAATACTTGATCCTGTATCGGTGCATCCCTGATGAAAATCATCTATAACCTCCATAACCTCCGCATTTAATTTTTGAGTTTCTACCCACAACATGCAACGAAAATAAACTCACCTCTGCAGCCTCCTTGCAGTACTCTAGTCCAATGTCTTCAAGAGCTCTTTTCACTTGTTTCCTAGCTCTCCTGATTCTTGGAAGGTTATTCACCGGAAGTTGATACATCTCTCCTGAAAAACAGAAAATAAACAGCATATTATTAGTTTGATGTAGGCTTAAATCTGCACAGCAAGCTAATTATTTCATATGTTTTAAATTTGTTTATTTGTTTTGCACAATTTAAGACTATACAACATAACAAAAAAAAAATAATTAATAATATACAGTGCAGGACGAGGCAAAAAACCCACTGGGCTTATCTGAAGCCTCCACCTAGAGAAAAGATTAATATAAAGAAATAATATGACTACATAATAGTGATAACAAAACAATTAGGACAAGATATATATATTAACAATAACAATACAGTAAATATATAAAAAAAGACAAGTGTGTGTGTTAGTGTGTGTGAGGAAGATATTGATTTAAATATCTATAATGACTTCTTCAAACAACACTGTGAGTGGGAAAAAATAAAAAAACAAAAACAGATACATGGACAACATGGGGGAGAAGAATGATCCTTTAAGTGACTTTTGAAACATTTGATAGATGAACAGTTTATTGATAGATGTGAAAAGCTACTCCATAATTTGGTTCCCTTAAATCTTATCGAAAACTGACCTCTACTAGTGAGACATTCAGGAGGATGAAGATCTAGAGATTGACGGGTTGAGTAAGAATGGACCTGAGAATTTGTTTTAAAATAGGTTAATTGAACTGCTCAGGAATATTCCCTTCAACGGAAAGTATCTTATAAATAAAAACACATATTTGAGAAATAGTGATATCATAAATAGTAAGAATGTGGAGTTTGTGAAATAAACCTACCTCGTTGATTGTCATTCCTTATGCTCATAAATTATACACTAGGGACCAAACTGGTTGTGCATACATCCCAAGACTATATGGATACGTATAAAAAACATCATAATCACCTGCACATTGTACTGTTTTGCAGCATGCTAGGCCAGGCTCTAGTCTTTAAACAAGCTCTTAAAGCACTAGACAAAAAAAACGAACTCATACCACTATTGTAATATTATCGAAAGATACAACTTATTGAGCTTTGAATTTATTTTGTTTGTGACCAATGTTTGTCCAGCAGGAAGTAGCTTGCCGTCAGGCCAGCTTGTGAGCTTCTCTACTCTGTAAATATTGGAGCAAATTTTCGATTCACCATCTATTTTCGTAAAACTGTCTACTAAACAGTTGATTTAGGGATTTAGGAGGATGAAGATCTAGAGACTGACGGGTTGAGTAAGAATGGACCTGAGAATTTGTTTTAAAACAGGTTTTAAATGCTCAGGAATATTCCCTTCAACAGAAAGCATCTTATAAATAAAAAACACATATTTGAGAAATATTGATATCATAAATAGTAAGAATGTGGAGTTTCTTAAATAGAGGAGTACTAATAGTTAAAATCAATGATTACCATAATCATTATGAAAATAAAACAGCTTATTAGTTTAATGTAGGCTTAAATCTGCACAGCAAGCTAATAATTTCATATGTTTTACACTATAGTTAAATCAAAGATTACCACCATCATTGGAGTTCACTAACAGGAGACACGCCCTTTCAATAAATCACTGTGAATGTTATTAACATGTGATTTTTCATTATCTTTGTTCAATACTTCAGGTTCTTCTGG
>CAKAOI010039586.1:0-14620 GCA_916701655.1 Sebastiscus albofasciatus
GTTAGTTTAGCTCTGAGAATATCTAGTGAATGTTCAGTGGACGTTTGTGCAGAAATAACTGCTGCAGCTTCTCCAGACCAACAGAGGTTTCCCGTGTCTTGTGAAGTGACGGGGCTCCGCAAAGAGAAACGTTATCGTCTCCGACCAAAACTCCGGTGTCTCCCCTGTTCCCTCCGGCCGCGGTCGGGAGGCTGAAGCAGGAAAAGCCAACACTAGGATCAGCATTGATTCATGGAGAGACCTTGGTCTGGTCAGCTAACATTACTGCCAAGCAGCTGAAATCTAGAGTGATATTGTGCTTTTAGCTGACGTGTGTCTCCTCACTGTGTTGAGCGATGCTCGTTCATGTCTATGTAGAGCGAGCACAAGCGCCAGCAACAGCAATGTCTTACTGTTAACAAGACATTTCTGATTCTTACATAGAGTTCTGATTGACAGCCCTGAAATGCAGACATAACAGAGAGAAAATACTCAACTAAAATACCAATACTTTGATACTGTACTGAGTTACTGTACTTCATCTCTGAACTGTCATGCAACAGCAGAAGCAGCAACATGTTGGAGCCTAATAAAAAACGACTTCCTGACCTGAAGAATGCCATTCGGTCCAAACACGTTAGTTTCCCTCACAAAGACTCGCATCGGCCTTCATTTTACTTTGATTTATTTTCTTTTTTCTTCTTCTTCTTCTTTACTATGCACAACATCCTCGGTGGGAGGTGAGCTTGGATGCGGGAGTGAGGCTTCACTCTCACCACCACCATCACCACAACCACAACCAGGAGCGACAAGTGTGTGCTTGAATGCATATTTGTGGAGGTGGGCATGTTTGCCTTGACTCACACGAATAGTCCTGGTTAAGTATAGCAGGTGATAATAACCAACGCTGAATGTTACAGGAAATAAGCCGTTTTACAGCTCTGTTGTAACACTGGAAGAAGACAGAAATCTTCTCTTTTCACTGGAACCATACAGTACATTGTTGTGTGCATTATCTCTGAGAAGATCTCTCTTTTTTCTCTCTCTTATCAACAGAAATGGGAGGGCTGAGAAAGTTGGCGCCCTGTTGCTTGATGGGGAACACCAGTTGCACTTCGTTGTATTGTATTTAGATGTTATAGAAAAAAAACAAACGCTCATATCTAAATTATGATTCATTACGTCGACTGTCGATTCAAGTGACAGCATGTGGGGGAAAAATACATATTGTCTCAGAGCAACAGCGCCGCATATACGCCTGCGTTTACAGCCTAGTGGTAAATGATTGAGGTGTCCTTTCAAGGCGAAACACACCATTGTTTCGCTAACAATCCACAATCTGACGCAGGAAGCGATACACAGGACACAAATACAA
Organism: Sebastiscus albofasciatus; assembly: GCA_916701655.1. Taxonomy (NCBI): domain Eukaryota; kingdom Metazoa; phylum Chordata; class Actinopteri; order Perciformes; family Sebastidae; genus Sebastiscus; species Sebastiscus albofasciatus. Next base: position 1,355 of record CAKAOI010039586.1, read on the forward strand.
TGACCAGCGCGGCTGCGGGTTGGCGACAACAGAACAGCGGCTCCACGGAGCAGTGGGAAAATGTTCCTGTGTGCTCTCTGGAGCGCCCCGAACACACACAAACACACACAATACAGATGTGGAAGCAGTCACAGATACTGTACAAAAAGACAGAGCAAACCTGCATGATTAAAAACCTCACGCATGCACAGTTTCAGTTTCTGAGTCATGCATGGATTTAACGCCATGATGGTGCTGACAGGAACCACGTACAGTAGGGCTAATTAGAGAGGCAGTGAATGTCACGATGATTTAAGGCTGCAGTGATAAACATTATAGACCTGGAGCTCTGGAGCGGATCCAAGCCGGGGCCTTCTCCTCAAAACACTTGACGTTCCACTCCGTCCAACCTTCCTCCTGAACTGGGACCTGATCCGGCTCTCGTCTCTTATAAAAGAGAAACGCTTTTCCTGCCAGCTTTTTATTTAGCTTCTCTCTATTATTTATAAAGGACACGGGAACAATCGGGCCGTAGTCGAGGAGCTTCTGTTGCTCACTAGAAGTCATCCAATTGTGAAGTTTAATTGTGGATGTAGGACAGGTAGGGTTGTTTAAAATAATGTTGAACCTTTCTCTAAACTTACAACAGCTTAAAACTTACAACAGCTTAAAACACTTACAACAACTTGCATTAATCAGATATTTTAGCTGCTGAACAAAAAGCTGTTAATAATACAAAGCTCTTACAAAACAGGTGACAAGACGTCCCGGTTTGTCCGAGATTGTCCTGACAAATATCTGTAAAACAGTCAAATGTCCCGGTTTTCAATAGTCACTAATAAATTGTCCTGGTTTTCACTATAATTAAAATAATGATAACAATATTCTACTTACATAAACGTTTACCATGTTCTGTCCCACTCATTAATTCATTTGTGCGCATGAGATGAGTCTATAGAGAGCTGAAGAGAAGGTACGGAGTTTTGTACTTCCTGAACTGACTATGAGAGCTGCTAATGATGATGGAAGAATAAAGGAAAAATTCATCCGGGCTTTGCAGTAGTTCAGACGAAAAAAGCCCATTCTGATCTGAGACTGCGGTGTTTCTCCAAGATCAACCGATATGGCATTCAGAAGATGATGCATCTGAAACGCGTTCAGGCCGGCTACCTGCTGACTCAAGAGACAATCAGGAAATTGCGCTTCAGCTGCATTCAGGTCACTCTTCATAGGATGAAACTAAACAGGATGATCATGTTTGACTCCATGAAATCACGCTCTCGAGGATGATAGGAGTGGGGCTCAAATGGATTCACTTATGTATTGCACTTTTTTTTGTTATATACAATTTTTAAATAGATTTTTTTATTCCAGTCAAATGGGCCGACGCTACGACTGTAGAGCACCCAGATACTGACATTTATGTTCTCTGCATTCAAACGGCCCCGATGGAGCTGACCATGGATGGATAAAGAGAACGGAGCTGACGGGAGAGCTAGAGAAGGAAAATACCACTAATCTGTGAGGGAAATGTCTTTATTCTTTGATCTTTGGGTTGCTGGAACAAATGTAATAAATAATTCCTGATAATGACTGATATCTTTGACTTCAGGACATCTCTGACTACATACATGCTGGAAATCAAGCATTGTTACTGGATTAAATTAGATATTTTCCAAAATAAATGTCCCTAGAAGTGTATGATTCAACTTTTCCCCATGGTCTAGTGGTAAAAAAGTGAACAAAAATCGCAATAAATATTGAATCGGCACCCAAGTATTGTGATAATATCGAATCAGGAGATAGGTGTATTGTCCTAATTGGACTATTTTTAAATTGTGGTATTACTGCTGAGCACTCTGTCCACCAGTCTGTTGATTAATAGGTAGACGGCTGGATGGTTGGATGATCAGAAAGCAGCGACAGGGAGGAGGAGGATTTGGCTTTGAGGCTTTTGAGTGAAACCAAGCAGCACCGGGTCAACACGCCGAGCCGCTCAGAGCCGCTCCATCATCAGACCAACAGCACCCAGACTGACCTCCCATCTCTGCTCCTCTCTTACCGCTCTCCTCTCTGTTCTCGGTTTACCGTCAACACAGATAAGAAGCCGCTTCAAACGCTCATTTTGTTTATTTGTCTTTTTTTCTTTTGTCTCTTTTCTCCTTTGGATAAAAGGATCTCCAGCGGAGAAGCTGCGTTATGGGCGTTGTGGGCACTTTGTTTGGAGGGTTGTTGATCTAATCGCTCTGAAACTCGATGCAGCAGCTCCTCTCGCGGCCGCACCATTCCATCACAATACTTTAAGTGGGAAAGTGTTTGTATGTTTGAGATGGAAAAAAACCTAAATATCCTCGTTTGTCCTTTCAGTATTGTGTCGTGCCTGTGGTCGCACTTTAAATTAATAATTTGATTTCATTTTAAACAAATTTTCCACTTTGATGAGATCATTTCCTTCTTTTTTTAAAACCAAGCTGGTTTACAAATGTTCTTGAAATCGTCATTTTTTTTAACATTCAGGAAACAAAAACAACTAAAATGTTGTTTCTCTCTGAGGTTTTCTCACTTCTTCATTTCCAATCATCGTTTATTTAGATGCTCATCAAGCTGCAAAAGCATGCCCGTCCTTGTTAACATGATGTGCCGAGCCCAGAGCTCTGACACGGCCTTGACACCACACTGATTACGCTGAGAGAAAAGAAAAAAAGAAAAGAGCGAGGAAGGCAATCTGATAGGAATGCCGCTGGAATTCCCCGGAATCCCCCCTTCCCTCCCTCCTCTCCCCCATCACTGTTCACATATCCATAAGGAGTTTTAACGTGCAGCACAATAGACAAGGGGAGCTATTCTGCGACCATAATGCAAGGAAACGTTACCTCAGTGCAAAAAATGTCAGGACTATAGAGGCCCCCCGTCCTGGAAACAATCAGTGAGGAAGCTGAGGCAGGTGCCCACCTCCTGTGAAAATATCCTACTGCAGAGGGAAGGGCTGGGCGTGGCGCTGCCGACGGCGGCAGCAGCAGCAGCAGGGCAGAGGAGCAATTAAACCATAAAGTCATAACTGTACCAAACACCGCGCTGCATATCACCACCAAACAAAACGGAGTTCATCACTGCATGCAAATCATTCTACTCTGGAGGAGTAACTGTCATTTACTGTATATGCAGACACAGACACATGCAGCAGATGCCATTAGTGGCGGGAAAAGTTAATAATTAGATAGTTTGGGTGTTTTGATGTGGGGTTGTATGAGGTACTTCTCCACAGTCAGTGTATTACCTACGGTAGGTGGAGTTTAGAGAAACAGACAGGAGTACCAGCACTTTGTTATTGAGTGACGTTGGCGTTTTAAAGTGTTAGTTCGGATTCGGATTTGACAAAATCAGACTATATGTATCGCCAGAGCCGGGCTGAGCTGGTGATGTCAGCAAGAAGGCTGCTGCCCCAACTGCAAACTAATCCACACTGCCGTCGCCTGTTCTCATAAGATGGACTCTCAACTTTCTGAGTTTGTGAATTGAATCTGCTGTACTCTGTATTGAGAGAAGTCTATCTTAAAGGTTATTTAAGAGAATCAATCCCTTTGCTGTGAACACTTTTGGGTGAAATGACCCTTCAAGCTAACGCTTCTACTACTGTACTGTATGGAGTTATTTAGATGAAATGCTACTGTAGAGCAAGCTGGATATCTTGGATTGATAAGGAACAATTAATAGTGTTCAAAACAAGCTCAAACCGGCACAAACTGATTTCTCTTAAGCTCTCCTCCATTTGAGGGGCCTTAATCTACCCAACAACACGTCCAAAACAACACACACCCGCTACACTTCCTGCCTGTGACATGATGCGTGATGACGATCTAGACTAGAAACGCCGTGCGTCGTTCGATAAATTACAGGGACATTAGAGGCTCAGAATACTGTATTTTTTCTTGTTTTGTGCCCTGGTTTTTTATCCGACATAATGACCGGCTGGGCGTCCCACGAGGGGCGGCGGGGATCAAAACTCCGCGGCCTCCCGGAGGACTTCCTTTAATGTCTTTGTGCACGCGTGGACTTGATACCCTCCCTGCTTTAAATTAGATCCCACTACATCCATTAGTCACAGAAGCCTGTTAATATGTCTCTTCAGAGGGAGGGGACCCCACATAAAGGTCTATACCAACCTATTGTGGCTCGGGAAACTAAGAGCACCTTGAATTTCACTGAGCATGGATGAAGCATTTTATTAATGTTCTCTTGTTTCTCCTCTAGTGTGTTTTACTGCTTCTAGATGCAAAAGTAAAGTTTGAACTGTTAACGATGTGTAGTTTGGAGTACGTACCGGAGCAGGTCGGATAGTGTCAAGTTGCTGCTCCAATCAGAAAGCTGCCTTCTTTGATTTTCCATGACAACGATGCATAGAAGGACAGTCGTGGATCGGGCCTACAACAAGTTAAAACAAGTAGAGATTAGTTTTATAGTTGCATCTGTTTTTAAGAAGTAAAAGAAGTAAATAAATAAGGAGTAGAGTCAGTGCAGAAGGATGGAGGAAAAAGAAGAAATCAAGAAGATAGAGGTTTTTTGGGAGTTATTAAATGTACAAACAGGCATGATGAAAAGAAATAACAGAAAAGAATGAATCGTCAATCTCATCTCATTTGAATATACTCTGATGACAGCTGAAACTTGTAAAGTGTCTTATGTAGAGCTGCAACGATTAATCGATTAGTTGTCAACTATTTAATTCATATATATTATTTTGGGAATCGATTAATCAATTTAAGTAATTTTTCAAGAAAAGAAAAGTCTAAATTCTCTGATTCCAGCTTCTTAAATGTGAATATTTTCTGGTTTCTTTACTCCTCTATGACAATAAACTTAATATCTTTGAGTTGTGGACAGAACAAGACATTTGAGGACGTCATCTTGGGCTTTGGGAAACACTAAACTAATCACTAAAATCAGGATAAATTAAGTAAATTGGCAATAATACCGTATATCGCCCTGTTGAGTTCACACCCTCAAAGCCTCAACAAATCCAGTAGCCATACATTGTATGGGCCTAAGCCAGCACACATTTGGTCCTCAATGGGTCCACATTAGTCCAGAATTCAGCTGAGTGTGCCGACACTAAATGTACGTTGCATTTCCAATCTGTTCTTTTTGTTTAGTTCCACCTGCTTTCATTAAGGTTCTCTTGTTTCCCCGTTTCCCCTCTGGCGTTTCCCTCTCACGCTGACTCTTCTCCAACAGGAACCCCCCAAAAACATAAAAGTAATATTCATTTAAAAGTACAACAGTCAGGATTTGAGAAGACGTGGGAGCTGGAGGTCAAAAAGCCAAAGCTGTGTGACTACATGTGTTCATGGGTGTGTGGATGTGTGTTTATCGCTGGTCAGGATCTCAAAGAGGGAGCAGCAGCATTGTTAATACACGGTCATTTCGTGTTGCACTGAGTGACAGACGGGCTGGAAATGTACGTTCCCGGCTTTCTTAGGAAGGTGGCAGCGGGCCGCACTCGGGTGGGTTTCGCTTAAGGAAATGACACTTTCTCCCGCTAGATCTGGATCTGGCGGAGCGCGCTGCCAGGCACAACAATGCGGTGTTGAAAATGGGAGTGGGCCGCGTTGTCCTCTCGGTACCGAGCCGAAGGAGTGGTCCGGCTGGCCGGCCCGATAAGCACCTGCCACGAGGCTGTGAGGAGGAGAAAGGGGAGTGCCGCGGTACAAACTGTTCTGATTAATACCCTGAGTGACACACGCATGATGATGTCACCCAACACCAAATCCTCCAGGGATGAAGTGACCTTCACTAAAGAAAAGAAAAGGTGATTATTTAAAGGGCGGGTCCATTATTCACTTGTTTTTTATTAGGTTTTTACATGATGCTGGAGAACCTGTGGCGTTCCAATACACAGCTGACATAAACTTAAAGTGGTTTATAACTTTAACGTTCATATAAAAGATGAACTGCTGCTTTGGAGTGAACGGATTGAAAAGACTCAACGAGAAAAAGTTGGTGGTGCGATTGTTGGACGGTCGAGCACCTCTCAGATCCTAATTACAGAGGCCAACTGTGGGACACAGAGGGAGCGAGACATGTCTGGACATGTGGACTTGGTCCAACACTTGGGCCCCCTTACATACACACACATACATACACACCTGTAACGGGGCCTCAGTTACTACAGTTAGCCAGTCGCTCTGTCTTTGAGTATGAAAAACATGTTTTATTTAATCGTTTGAGCTGGGTGTGGTTTACCACATTACAGAATACAATGAGCAGTGAAGTGTTCAATCACAGGAACATTATTGTTTCAGTTCGTTCAGTTTACCTTCCAGTGATCGACAGCTACCTCCCACCCATCTGGTTCTAAACTACACACTGAAACTAACTGTTAAACTATCTGCAGCTGCTCCGAGAAGTCGGTTCACTGGCTGTTAATTTGGCCTGACTGAGCTCTTAATGGAGCGCAAGAAGAAGAAGAAGAAGGTTTTATTCTTTGTGTAAAACTGCTCAGAAAGTGTGAGGTGACAGACGAGGACCAAAATGTCTCCACGGGGATGGAAAGTTTAGTCAGTCCTCCAAATGAGGACATTGATGCAGCGTGGCTCGAGACTAAAAAAATTGATTCACCTATGTATTGTGATTTCTTTTTTTACGATTTTAAAATAGATTTTCTTAACACCAGAATCGATATATTTGCTTCATTTGATTCTATGCAGAGGTAGAAGGAAGTTACCGCTTTTATTGTTGTAGTCTGAGTAACGTGACGTCATATCCGTTCCGTATCCGTCAACCAAAACAAACCGCAGCCGGCCGAGACAACAAACGTTGGAGGGTCAGCGTGGATACGACCTGCACCCTCACATGTTAACTCCAGCGTGGTAAACACTACACATCCAGTAAAGGATGGAAACACTTTGGGTTTCACACACTGACAGGAGAAGCAGAGCTAGACAGAGCAGAGCTAAAGCTGCATGCTAACTCTGTCACGGACAGGAAACGTTATCGTATCGAGGTAACATGGCAGTCGAAGTAGACACGTGTGACTACGTCCGGTTTTCAAAATAAGGCGTTAAGAAAGGGAACTGTATATACAAAATACATATATGGAAATAAGATTGATTGGATTATATTCACCAGAAGTATAAAACATTACATGTCCCTCATAAATTAAAAAGAAAATACCACTAATCTGTGAGGGAAATGTCTTTATTCTTTAATTCGCTGGAAATGTTTTTATCAATAATTCTTTGACAATGACTGATATATGTGACTTCAGGACATCTCTGACTACATACAGGCTGAATATCAAACATTTTTACTGTATTAATTTAGATATTTCCCAAAGTAAAAGTCCCTAGAAGTGTAAGATTCAACTTTTCCCCATGGTCTAGTGTTAAAAAAGTGAACAAAAATTGCAATAAATCGCAATATCGAATCGCAATACTTGTAGATTCACAATACATATCAAATCAGCACCCAAGTACGGTGATAGTATTGAAGCGGGAGATAGGTGATGTAAGCCTACTCTAGACCCACTGCAACCCTGAATTGATATAGTTTAGTGAAGGGTTTCAGTTGAAGTCAGGTTTAGAATGGATTGGGGAATAATAATATTGTCAATAAAGGTGTAATACTATAAAGTCTTGCTAGGCGTGCCTGTGTTTGTGTGTGCGTGCCGTCCGGCTGCCTGCGTGCCTCACATGAGCCGTGGAGGCCGGACACAGGCGAGCGGCTCCTGACAGGCATTTCAAACCCCTCCTGCCCTCTCCACCGTGTGGCCTCGCCGATAATGGGAACCCGATCGGAGCGAGAGCAGAGCGGGCGGCGGAGGGAGGGGGGGGGGGAGTGTGTGGTCCGTCTTTTGTGAGAAACTCTTCAAAGCGCTGGCCCTCCTATTTGTCCACTGGAGCTCTTTGTAACGGAATCCTCCACTGTCATTTTGCCCCTTTTATTTTTAGGCAGGGCTATTATTGCTCCCATACCCCTCACATACCCCGAGGCTTTGTGCAGGGACAGGGTCAGGTTTTAACTCTTTTTTCAGGACCGTCTTCCCCCCCCTCCCCCATCCTCCACATGCTGTGTGTACAGAGTAACGGATCACACCGGCAACGGGCGCTCCGTTAATTCCAGGTCTCACAGGAGGACGCCTGGTTGGTGTGCAGCCCGGTACGTTATTAGACCAAAGTCTTGAGGTCTCTATTCCACTGCTAAATGTGTGACAACGATACGATGATAACGTCCTTCTCTTCTGTGGTCTACTGTGGGAATAGTCACCTCAAATCAGAGAGCAATGTAGCATCACATGGAAATGATCTGTATTGGTTTATGGAATAACTGAATGAACACAAGACCACAGACTTCAGATACAGTCTGACTATTACTGGAGGGCTGCTGCTCAAAATGAAATTATACCACATCTTTTCATAGCTAAGTTGGAGAAATTGATCAAATTTGCAACTTACCAGCACAACTAAGTTGTGCATAGTTGTGCAGGGGTGTTAAAGCTGTGCAAGTGAATCAAGAGAAGCGTAGAAATAAACTTCAAGAACTCAATTTTTTTTGTGTTGCTGTGTTTCCTCACATCCGCTTTGGAACCTGTGACATTTTTTTGCGAACGCTTTCGTGCAGAAATCTTCTCGGCCCAATCCGAAATGGACCAAAACCAAAAACGTGCGGAAATAACTGCAGGATAATTAGACCCGATACAGAACTAGAGCTGCTATTCGACTATTCGGATATTTGTCCGTTGGGGTAGGTATTCAGCTTTCAGATTCTGGGATTTGAATATTCTTTTGTTTTGTCTGTTTGTTTTTCACAGACCGGTGTGTTGTCAGTGTGTTTGTGAGAGAGAGCGAATCAATAGCTATACAATGAAATAACGGTGCGTTCCATTTGAACTGGAGAGTCAGAATTTCTGTGTTCCCAGTCAAAAATGTCCAAGACCTAAAAATGTAAGGTGGCTGCTCCGTGCATCAACAGTAAAAAGCTTTTAGTACTATACTGTTTTTCGACTTATTGTACTGGAACACTGTCGACTCAGGTGTTGCGTTTTGGTGCTGCACCTGAATGCGATTGCTGTGTTCACATCTGCCCAAACGCACCACACCGAGAAGGGAAACTCTCCAGGGTTCCATTCAACCCAACTAAACAAGGCCGTGTGAATACACCCTCAGTGTAACCAAGCTTATAGTTTTTATGATATGACTATTTTGGTACCAGCGTTTACCTGCCAGTGTGGCGGATGGCCTTCCAAGATCTGCTCGCTAAACGGAAAATCCACCCACATTTGGCGCTTAGCGGGTTCATTTCGGACCCTGCATTTGGGTTTTAAACATATTGACACACAAACCTGAGACCTACGGCAATGTACTGGATGTAACGAGGACTCTCAGCCTGACTCTGAGCCCGGGTCGGGTTGACCCGCCAGACCTCTAGGACAGAGAAATTACACTGATATGTTACAGTTGTGGTTTTATACTGTAGTCTTCTGGGATTACAGCCACGGAGAGCAACAACAGGGAGACAGATGGGACGTTTGTAGAAGAGGGACGACGGTGTTTTCGGGGACAGATGCGTGGTGAGGGACAGAGCCCTTCAGTCCCTGCCTGGCTGCCTGCTCGTCTCTCTGGTTGCCAGCCTGCTTGTGTCCACTTCCTGACCCCGTGGTGCAGCAGTGCATGCCGCCCCCCCCCTCCCCACGTCACCCTGTTCCCCTGTAATATCTGACATGAGTAGATGAATAATAGATCAGAGGCTTTAGCTGCCCCGTAACTCTACCCGAGTCCCAGGACAGGAGGCAGGCCAGCGGCTCCAGCCAGCAGGGGACACGTGACCGCGGCAGAATGGCCATTCAGTGTGACCGTTGATGAGTAAAAGCTGCATTATTACCGCCGCCGGTCAAACACCATGTGGTTGATATGAACGCTTAGCTGGCTGGTGCCTACAACTGTAGCCTCAGTGTGCGTCCAGCTGCTCTGCTGCACACAGCTGTGGAGGGACGGCGATGTGTGAGTTCAGACTGTGTGTGACGGATCCAGCCAAAATAAAAAGGACTGCAGGCTCCCTTACTTTGATCAAAACCTCCCCAGACGAAGGTACTACAAGCAAACCACCAGCATTACAACATATTGATTTACTGCATATAATAACACGTCACCTTAAAGCTGTAATTATCCATTTATGACCACAAGGGGGGAACAAAACATTCACACAGCCCTGAAATACTGTCACCTTTAAAGTTATTATTAACACGTTAGCAAACACTCTCCTATTTACACTCCAGCAGACACAGAGCAACATCATTATGGCAAGCCATTTCAAAATGTAATAGCTAAGCTTGACTATCCGGAATTAACATTAGAGATATCTACAATTGCAGTTAATTTCATTGTGACTAGTCAAAACCACAGTTAAAGATATCTGTAGTTCAGTTCTGACTATCCTAAATAACAGTTACAGATATCTCAAACCTCATTATGACTAGTCAGAGTTGATGTGCATGACGTTGCTCATGCAAGGCTTCGGCCCAACAAAGCATCTGATCAGTGTCAGCAGAGGCTTTTGCTAACGTAGTTTGGTAAAGTTGGAAAGATATTCACAGATTCAAACTTCCTGGATCAATAAGTGAAACGTTAAAACACAAACGACGGCTCTTTCTAACCGTAGTAAGGTAGACATGTCAAATACACCTGGCTAAGATCCAATCCGAATGTGAGCCAGACCACCTCCGGATTCTGTTTCTGCTAGGGTTGTCAAACAATTAAAATATTTAATTGTGATTAATTGCATGATTGTCCATAGTTAATCATGATTAATCGCAAATGAATCACTCATTTAACTATTCAAAATGTACCTTAAAGGGAGATTTGTCAGGTATTTAATCCTCTTATCAACATGGGAGTGGGCAAATATGCTGCTTTATGCAAATGTATGTTTATATTTATTATTGTAAATCATTACCAACACAAATCAATGTCAGATATTGTCCAGAAACCCTCACAGGTACTGCATTTAGCATAAAACAATATGCTCCAATCGTAACATGGCAAACTGCAGCCCAACAGGCAACAACAGCTGTCAGTGTGTCAGTGTGCTGACTTGACTATGACTTGCCCCAAACTGCATATGATGATCATAAAGTGGGCATGTCTGTAAAGGGGAGACTCGTGGGTACCCAGAGAACCCATTTACATTCACACATCTGGAGGTCAGAGGTCAAGGGACCCCTTTGAAAATGGACACGACAGTTTTACCTCGCCAAAATTTAGCGTAACTTTGGAGCGTTATTGAACCTCCTTCACGACAAGCTAGTCTGACCTGGTTGGTACCGATGGATTCGTCAGGTTTTCTAGTTTCATATGATACCAGTATCTTGGGTTAATGCGTTAAAGAATTTAGTGTCATTAAAACAAATTTGACAGCCCTATTATGGATATTATATTCCATTTCTGCCAACAGATCCCCTGAAGTGTTACTCACTGTTCCTTTAACAGCAGGTGGAAATGGGGTCTACATGTGCAGTAAAACCAAAACTACAAGCTAATAATATTTATTTGGGGATATATGGAGATAATGTCCTGCTACTGCAGCTTTCACATTCTACAGTTATTTGATTTAACGTGAATAAAAGTCTCGATCAATTGAGCTTTACAAGACAAGAAGAAAAAGGAGTCTTGTGTGTTTTGTCGGAGGCTCTGAGGAGAAATACTAGCCGGCCGTGAGTTGAATAAAGAGTCGATTACAACAGAGCCCAATCAACACAGTGCATCTGATTCACACATTGACCAGAGAATAATGCAGCACGCTTGGATACTCACACAACAAATGCACACACACAAACACAAAAACACACACACACGCCGGCCTCTCCGGAGAGGATCGGGTTTCCTTCTGTGTCCAGTGGCTTATTAAACATTAAGCTCAACAGCTTCCCTACAGGAGGGGGGAGGGTGGGATAAAGGCCTCCCCCACCTCCCTGCCTCCCCTCTCTCATTACAGCTGTTGAGGTATGAGACAACAGAAGCGCGGCCACAACAATGGAGCTGGAGGCCGACAGCCAATGGGTACGTTCGCTGTAGCGTTCGCCCGGCGACAGCAGGTAGGCCTGAGAGGGTGAGATTAACTCCTTTTTTCACAGAGGAACGGAAAATCTGCTTTTCATGTGGTGGTCAGCAGCAGTGAGGTGGATAATGTTATACAGTATATACTCACTCTCATTTATACCTGCAGGTAATCTCATGCACCTGTGTGTAGAACAGATGGAATTTCAAAATAAAGTACAGGAAACTAGATTAAACTGCAAATCAGTCACTGAAATGATTCACAGTAGTTAGTTAATTAGTTAGTTACAAGATATCTTCCAGAAAACAAATCAGAATTAGGGCTGTCAATCGATTCAAATATTTCATCACGATTAATCGCACGATTGTCTGTATTGGACAATCGTTCCGTTCACACCTGTTGAGGAGGGTTCGCTCAAACACGAGAGCGAGGCTGTTACGACGCGCAACGGTTCCCGAGAGCCAATTCTTCCTCCCCGAAATAAAAGTAGTTCAACTTTTGGAGTCAGTGAGGCTTCCTGCTAAACCACAACTTCTTCATCATCATCTTCGCAGCGTAGCGTAGGTTTTGGTTGCTTAGCAACGGCAGGCGCGACAGGATCACAACCTCCGATGCACCTTGGATAAAAGGATGAAAGCAGCACGGCTGGCGTTTTCCCACGTATGTGAACGGACCCCAACGCTCCAACCTTACGCTACATTTTGGTGAGGAAAAACTGTCATGTCCATTTTCAAAGGGGTCCCTTGACCTCTGACCTTAAAATATCTTAAGATTTCTTAAACGCATTAACACAAGATACTGGTAGCATATGAAACTAGAAAACCTGATGAATCCATCGGTACCAACCATGTCATACTAGCTTGTCAAGAAGGAGGTTAAATAACGCTCCAAAGTCACGCTAAATTTTGGTGAGGAAAAACTGCCATGTCCATTTTCAAAGGGGTCCCTTGACCTCTGACCTCCAGATGTGTGAATGTAAATGGGTTCTCTGGGTACCCATGAGTCTCCCCTTTACAGACATGCTCACTTTATGATGATCACATGCAGTTTGGGGCAAGTCATAGTCAAGTCAGCACACTGACACACTGACAGCTGTTGTTGCCTGTTGGGCTGCAGTTTGCCATGTTATGATTGGAGCATATTGTTTTATGCTAAATGCAGTACCTGTGAGGGTTTCTGGACAATATCTGTCATTGATTTGTGTTGATAATTGATTTACAATAATAAATATATACATAT
>CAKAOI010039587.1:2500-15704 GCA_916701655.1 Sebastiscus albofasciatus
CTGTGGTGACCTCTAGGATAATCACAGCCTCATGAAACTTTACAACCACAAACTAGAGACATAGAGCTTTCCTAGGTAGATTGACAATAAGGGGGTTTCTGAGCAGTTTCCAGAACAGAAGTGCTCGCCATTCAATTGCCAAAAAACGCAATTCTTGCAGAAATCTCAAAATGTCAAAAGTTTTTGAAACCAAATCACAGCATGGCTTTTTATATGGTGTTCCTCAAGGTCTTGGTGACTTAATGTTGTATTTTGGAGGGATTATTGATAATTTCTAGTAATTCTTCAATGGTAAAAAAAAAAAAATGGTTAAATTTAGCACCAAATCTGTGTAACAAAGGTACCAACCCAAAAATTGCTGTAACAACTTCTGAGACATAATAGAGCATGGGAATGACCATCATATACTTCTATTATAATGTTCTAAGCCATGATACATTTTTATAATTTATTTTAAATAATTCATTAATGAATTCATGTTTATTTCTGATTTTGACTAGAACAACTTGACACACAGTGCTGAGCTGCATCTCAAATTAATCTTCAGGTTCCCAGCTTTCAAATGATGTTCACCACTTCTGTGTGACATCTACTGCTGACCTGCTATCTCCACCTAAAGACCCGCTGTACCCCCTGTCTATTGTGAGTCTCAGAGGGTTACAAAAGTTTTCTTTTATTTCTAAATATTATTTCTAAAGTACTGGCTATGGTCACAGTAACTCACTAACATCATATAATAATGGTATTCACTGACGACTACCTATGCAATTAGAGAGCAATGACTTATTTATATAACTGTAAAATTAAGCTGTGAACCAAAAAATGTGTATATATCTGAGTACCACTACTGCCAGTAGGCTATTACCATGGGTAACGTTACTATATGTTATTATTATTCAGGATATATACTGTATATAGGATGTATAAATCCATTACCAGCTGAAGGAGAGACTTATTAGTCCTGAGCTATGTCCCAATTCCATACTACACACTAACGCTAAGTAGGCTTTGAGTTTGTAATAATAATAATGATAATAATGATAATAATAATAATAAAAATAAACTGTATTTATATAGCACCTTTCAAAACAAAGTTATACAGTGCTTTACAATAAAACAGAACACATTTAAAACACAAAGAGAATAAAACAAACTAAAAGCCCATAACTAAACGCATATTAAAACAAATTTCAACGTCATAAAACATGACATGGCAGCAGAGTTTTGGATGACCTGGAGGTGGGAGAGGGATTTTTTACTGATGGCACAGAGCGAGGAATTACAGTAATCCAATAAAACTAGTTATGAGGGTGGTTTCCAGGAAAGAAATGGTCTAATCCTTGAAATGTTTCTGGTATGATGAAAACAGGATTGGACCGTTGATTTAACATGTGTGGTTCTAATCAAAAATGACACCAAGATTTCTGCAACCTTGAATGGGACAGAGAACCAAGACTGTTTGACATGTGGGTGTTTGCTCTCTTTGACTTATAATCAATAACTCTGTCTTATCAGCATTTAGCTGCAGGAAATTCAGTGAGATCCACTTGCTGATGTCATGAAGGCAGTTTAGCAGGTTGACAGTGTTCTGATAGTTGTTTGCAGGATCACAGCTTAGATAGAACTGAGTGTTGTCTGTGTATAAATGGAAACTGACATTATAGATGGGTTTCCAAGAAGTTCCTACTTTTCAAGTCACAGTGTGCTGGTGCTGCTGGGTCTAACTTATGTAACGGCAGACAGCAAAACACAGTTTGCTGAGCAAACATTGAAATTTCACAGGTCAGACCCAGCGCTGCCGCTGACCACCAGACAGAAAGTTTGCTGCTATGAGCAAACTAGGTCTATCCTGTGTAATGGCTTTCTGTTGCTGCTGTTAAACAGATTAAACCATAGATAGAAATAAAATATATAATATTCTATTTCTATGGGTTTGACTCAGCGGCCAGCAGCCAGCAACCCGCTGTTACCCCCGGCAGGACAAAACAAAAATACGAGTAGTTTGCTCGTTTCTGCCACTAATCCATAGATTGTATATAAAGATGGACGACATGACAGCTCCCCGAAAGTGAAGCCACTTCTCAATCGCCCTCTGGTGGCTGGCTACAGTATAGGTGATAAGTCCCACCCTCTCAATGTTAGCGAATGGGACATGGGCCAAACTAAAAAGTCAAAGTACACGTCAAATACATTTCTCCCAAAAATGGTTTCTGTCATTTTAGGTAGTTCTTATTAGCTAATGTACTGTATATTCAGGTGTTCGTTTTGCTGATAAGTTTGGTTTTAATTAGTTATTTGATTCTATAAAAAAAAAGGGGTGAGACGTCATGATTGGCAGCTGTGAGTCTCTCTCGCTGACAAGCTGCGATGGCCATGCTCGGCTCGCAATTGGTTTTGACGGGTGACCTCGATACCAGAGCTCCAACGCCCGATCACTACTGCTCAGACTCTGGCTCCAAATGACATCAACATCTCAACATGACAGCCCACGTATCCGGGATATTTTGGCTTCACTTCTGTACAGTGGGAGGAAGTGGAGACGTGTCGTCCATCTATCGTGTGGATGCAAAGCTGTGCAGCGAAAATGTACCAAATTCCAAAGTTAACAATTTAAGCAGGTATAATGTTTACCATGTTCACCATCGTAGTTTAGCATGTTAGCATGCTAACATTTGTTCATTACCACACAACACACACTCATTAGCACAAAACACACACACACACACACACATATTATATACATATATGTATATATATATACTGTATAGTGTGTGTGTGTGTGTGTGATAACAGTGTAATATGAGTGTTAAATTATAGTGTGTATAGAAAGCCTATGTTAAAGTGGGAATGATGTTGGAGTAGGTATTGACCCATTCACATATCACGTGTATAAAATGTCTCACGTGTGTGCCAGAATGTGCAGGAGGATCACAAACACATTGTGCATGTACTACTAATACTTGAGGTACTGTAAGGTAGAGAGACAGCCATTGCCTGGAAAACACACTGGACATATTCTGTCGCCTGAAAGATTTGTTAAAGAGTAATAGAACTAGAGTTTGTCTGTTACACCTGAGTGATGATCTGGTCAGATCTTATTACCTTGAGTGAAGACTCATTGTCACCTTTACTATCTTGAGTAGAACGATGTCTGCTAACGTGTGATGTGTCATTAAAAACTATAGAAATGCAAGGACAAGTGTGACGTACTTGTTCCAAGCTTGCAACCAACTGAGTACCCCTCCGCTCACTCCTCCCTTTCCAAGACTGCGGTAACGTGAGCCGCCGTTCACCTCGCTCAGAGGCCATCCCTACCATAATAACACTAATCAGAGCAAATCAGAGGAAATACCAAGCACCACCCACCAGCCACAGCAAACTTTCTCATTTTACAGCTAAACAGTACACTAAAAGATGTTTCTGAAAACATTTGAGGAGGGAAATAGTCATTACAGTAACAGGATATTGATTCATATTTGAACAGCGCTACCGAGTTTGACCGTTTGATCGGAGTTTGCGAGTGATTGACAGCTGCCTCCGTTGAATGAACAGCCAATAGGAACGCTCTCTCTCTCTCTCTGAAATGACCTGTGATTAGCCAAAGTCTCCCGTCACGGGCTAGATTTTCTAAAGCCTGAAAACAGAGCCATGTGGAGGTGCAGAAGTCTAGTTTTCTCTCCGAACACTTAAATCACAATATGCTGAAAGGTTATTATAGAATTTTTGCCCAATGATGCCAAAAATATTCTGCCCCCTGAAGCTTTAATTGCTGTTACAAAGCCAAAGCCTCCTAAATCAAACATTGGAATGTTAGTCGTTGCATGCGAGCAACAATAAAAAGCTCTACAGATAAAATTGTGTAATGTGTGAACTCAAATGCTTTTTTACTGTGTTCCCTAAAAGCAAAAATGTAAAACCATAATCAGATTTATTTAAACTCCAGTGTCTACAAAATCCATCATCTGTTTTTCACACTATTGTGAGTCTTACCTGAAACTGTAGACTTTGAGAGTGTTGATAAAATGAGACCATTCACAAGTGTTTAAATATTGGCAGTCTTTATTTCAACAAGACTAAGAAATGTTGTTTAATATACATTTTCTCTTACAATTTAACATCTATCTCATCTTGTTTTTTCCATAACATTTAGGAGATACTCTGACAAGTAAAAATCTGGTGTACTGTTACGGCCTCTTTTAGAGACATCTAAACCGGCTGCTCTTTATTTACACATTTTTTATTCTTCTCAGTCACTCAGTCTCTCCTCAGAACATGAGTCCTTTCTGTTCTTGTGGGCCGAAGGCTGATGGAAGGGTTTTCAACACCTGTCCAACTCAACTTTGAAGTCACTAGACTGAAGTTGCTTTGTGGATCAAATGAACAACATCCAGCAGCTGGACCGACTCCCGCCAGCCGGGAAATGTTGCTGCCCTGGCCCGGAAGCACAGACATTTACCATCATCACCCAAAACGTTTCCTCCGACTCTCAGAACGTTGGGTTTTCTTCACACTCGACACATCTCTTCCACATGACGCGAACACATGCACAAGCCCTGGTAGAAATGTTGGTGGAACACACAAAAAAAAAAATCCGGAGAACTGAATTGGACCGGTCACATGCAGAGAGGTAACGCCAAATCAAGCTGCTGAAGCACAGCTTCATTCCTTTAATTTAAGGCTTCAGGATTGTATGTGGGTTGCTTAGCTGTTTCATCAAATCCTTCAAAGTCAGATTCTTAATATTTATGTCCTTGTTGATTTGTGTCTTATTTTTAGAAGAAAATTTTATGTAAGCTTACAATCAACATGTCAATTTCAAAGCCTAACAAAAGGCACAAAGGTTCCCATCTGTCATAACTGCAGCCAATTGTTTCAGACCTGCAGACAAATATGAAACATGCCAATCCATTTTTCTTTTTTTTTTACAAAATGCATATTCAAATCTGCCAAATCGGATCAATTTAATCAATTTAACAAATTAATTATTTTCACCTAAGTTTTGCATATCGAAACATTCTGAATACTGTCTTTTGGATCAGTTCTAAAAGCATGTTTGCAATGCCGTTAAAATACATGCATAAGTTACTGTACAAAAACTACATGAGGCAGCATCATTTTAGAGATGAATTGGCAACTTACAGACCCCTGTTATCAAATTGTAGACAATATAGAAAATCTCATGTTGTGCTTGTCAGCTGGTAACAATATACTCAAACGCCCTGCAGGGAATCGGAGCAGATACAAATCATCTAACATTCTTTTTTTTTTTTACCTCAAGAAGCTGCTAATAATGTACCAAGGTTTAAAAAAAATAAAAATAAAAAGATCAGGCACCATTCATTGCATTCATTTTGGTAGCACTTGTGACAATACTTCAACATTCCACCTCAAGTTGAAATGATGAGGATGAGGATAGGTAGATGAAATGGTTCAGAGTCAGTTCATACTGACTGATTTGGGCCGTTTAAGAGGCACAAGTGTGTGTTGTGGGACGGGGGATGTGGGCGAAAAAAAAAAAAAAAAAGCACCAAAAAACTGTGCACACTGACCAAAAGTGCCCCCCCGATATCTGTGCACATCGTCCTCTTTCCATCACCTAAAACTAGCAGTAAAATCCACTGTAGTACCTAATATATATCTTCATACCAAAAAATAGCTAAACATTACGACACCTCTTCAACATAAAACCCTGTATTAAAATAATCTTGATTTCATTTGATCAAAGCACTGTCTTTTTGTTCCTCTTCTCTAGTTTTAATGTGAACGTACGTGTCGCCACCTTCTCTTTTCAGACGATAAGACCGTATAGAGTCAGATTCTCTGTGCCGAACTGAGCTCACAGTACCAAAAAAGGCCGTTCGGGACTTGTCAGCTTTGCCTTCTTTTCGGGTTAATGCCAGGGGAGTCCTTCTCCTTCCACGCCAGTTGCCTTTCACCAGGACGCCGGCCGCGTTATATCTCAACTCAGACACTTTCAACATCACTAGATTGCATTGACAATGAGAGCATGCATGAGGTATGACCTTACTATTGGACTGTTTTAAGCTGAGGAAAATTAAATTAAAAAAATTAATGAAGAAAATTAAAAGTTAGCTTGTGAATAATGCTCACATACAATATGCATGTTTGGGCTAGCGGAGCGCCCCAGAAGCTCTTCTAAAGAATGATTCCATCTCCAGGTCAAACATAAACACCTGTGCTGTAACTCCTCTCGCTGTATTTCTGACAAATGAAGACGATTTACTCTCCAAAGCAAACTGAGCCTTAGCTGAGATCAACAGCTAGCTTCATAATTTCTGACTGGCTGATAAAATGTATAAATGCACGGACACAAACATTCACAGTGTGCACATTTAAATGATTGTTATGAATTGTTAACATTCATAACATGATTTTGTTGATCTCTGAATTATGGAAACATCCTCAGAAATATGAAGACACGTCCCACCACAGGCACTGCATGTTCAACCAAACATCTTGCTTACTATTTAGATATCAGATGGCAATCATTGAAGAAGGCACAAATATGTATTAGGAGATTAAATTGCCAAAATAAGACAATTATATGAAGTTTGTAATGCTGCAAGCAGAACCATAGTGGAGCTCCAAAAGAGCCATAAGGTTTATCTGGGGGGGGGGGAAGGGGGGAAAAAGGTGGATTTCTTGGGAAGAAAATCATATTGCTGTACACTGATGTCCTTAAAAACATACAAACAAATAATTAAAAGTGAAGTTATTGTAATATTAAGAAGAGTCTTTCCCCCCCTCAATGGCGGACAGTCCAAGGTCCTGAAGGCAGTCTTTTTTTTAAAGTCTCTCTGACAGTTTCCTCCTTCGCTCCGTCATTCCTGGTCGTTTCTCTTTCCTCTTCCTGCCCAGCCAGTTTTATCTCAAGTGGGGAGCGAGCAGGGCCAGGGCCAGCCCGCAGAGTGCCAGCGCCATGCTTCCATGTGAGGCGACCCCCACATCTGACGATTTTTTAACCACCACTGGTTTGACCTGGGGGTTGCCGGGGTTCGGTGGAGTGGAGAAGTAGATGTCCTGGTCTGTGTCGCAGGACTCGGGGCTGCAACCGCTGCCGCTCTCCTCTCCTCCACTGCTATCGTCATCTAGAAAAAAAATAAAAGGTCAGATGTGTTCAAGTGGGACATCAGGGGTGGAACGATTCATCTACTACGTCAATGTGTCGATTCATATTCCTACGATCCAACTACATCCATAAGTACTCTGAAAGTTGTCCTTCACGGGGGACGTGTATCCATCTAAAATAGATTTGCAAGGTAAATAATCTATTGTAACGAGAATTTGCACCTTGGATTTAAGCATGACAAACATTATGTGGATGTATTTTTTGGCACTCATTATAGTAAAGAAATGTTAAACGTTACTCCGTTTCACCCTCTGTGTGTATGATGCCATCGACGTGCGCCAGCAGCGCCAATCTCAGAAAGACGACAACAAAACAAAGCGCGGCTAATGGCGAGGAAAAGCCAGACGAGCGAGAGGTTTTCAAGCCGCGTTTGAGGTCCAGCATGTGGAAACATTTTGGCTTTTGAAAAAGGGAGATGTCCTTGATAAATCATTCGCTGTTTGCAGAATATGCAAAGGCCAGATAAAATACAACGGCAACACAACCAATCCACCTACAGTATTATTGCTCTACCGTTCACATTGAAAATGAGAATAGAAGCAGGTGGTTAAACCACTGTTCATACGACCTGAAGAGAAGTTGGTTGCATTTTAGTTTTTGTTAAATGTTGCACTGCCTTGTATCTTGAGAACTGAAGCAACGGGTCCTGAAGTTAATAAAAGGTGTATGTATTTGGCATTAATTGTTGTGTTTACTTGTTTATATCCATAATTAATTTATTCCTGATTCCCTTACAAGAAAAAACGTTGAGGAATCCTGTCCTGCTCTGTCCAGTGGCCAGATATTCATTTCACAGTCACACTGATTGAATTTTTGGCAAAAAAAAGTTACTGTATCGATTTCAAATCATTGAATCATATCGCTCTATATGAGCCAAATATCCTCCTTGAATCATATCAGAACCATGGAAAGTGATACGTATCGTATCGTTGTAAAAACGTACCGTTACAACCCTATGGGACATTATGTCATAAAAAAAAATCATAAAGAGCGTTCTCACCATCCCCATCGCTATCAATAGAGATGTCGTTGCCGCTGTGTGCAGCTTTGAGCCAGGTCGTCATTTCCTTCAAAACTGCAATCTGACTGCGAATCACAATGTCTGGCTTTGTTATGTCCACGTCCACGTCAGGGTTTGATACCTGATTGGCCAGTCCGTTGCCAATGACAACTGACTCGTACCTGTGTAGAGTGAGATTCATTATTAGTCAAGATGTTGGAATATCTTATTGATTTTGAAGCATCATTTTCCAAGATAGCAAAAACATAGTATTGCCATGTTTCTTTTCCATATAAACATAAAAACACACTTCAAAAAAGAAATAAATAAATAATTAAATAATTTAGGGCTGTCAAAGTTAACACAATAATAACGCATTAACACTGATTCGTTTTAACGCCACTATTTGCTTTAACACATTAACACAACGTGCAATTTTTAGGTTGTAACAGGTTCAGTAAAGCTAGAGTGAAGATACTGGTATAATATGAAACTACAAAACCTAAGGAATGTCCAACTAGCTTATTGGGAATGAGGTTAAATAAAGCTGCAAATTTATGCTAAATTTTGGCAAGGAAAAACTGTCATGGCCATTTTCAAAGGGGTCCCTTGACCTCTGACCTCAAGATATGTGAATGAAAATGGGTTCTATGGGTACCCACGAGTCTCCCCTTTACAGACATGCTCACTTTATGATAATCACATGCAGTTTGGGGCAAGTCATAGTCAAGTCAGAACACTGACACACTGACAGCTGTTGTTGCCTGTTGGGCTGCAGTTTGTCATGTTATGATTTGAACATATTTGTTTATGCTAAATGCAGTACCTGTGAGGGTTTCTGTCATTGTTTTGTGTTGTTAATTGATTTCTAATAATAAATATATACATACATTTGCATGAAGCAGCATATTTGTCCACTCCCATGTTGATAAGAGTATTAAATACTTGACAAATCTCCCTTTAAGGTACATTTTGAACTGATACAAAATGTGCGATTAATTTGCAATGAATTGCGATTAAATATTTTAATCAATTGACAGCCCTAAAATAAATAGCTAAATACTAATACATTTAAAATACATATTAAATAATAAAAATATTAAAAATAATTATAATAATAATAATAGATAATATTAAAAACTAAAAACAGCAATATTATCATGACAATAATAATATTAGAAATAATAATATTACTTGTATAACTTCACATATATTGGATTATTTTATGATAATTCAAATACAGTAAAATGTAGATTCTATACATGTGTGTGTGTGTGTGTGTGTGTGTGTGTGTGTGTGTGTATTTTACCTGCTTTTGGCTGTTCCATTCCAGCACTCGTCCCCTGGTGCAATCCTCTCACCTGCACACACCGTCTCTGGCAATGTGGACCAGAACTTCTTTGCATGTTTCAGCTTCTTCTTCACATCAATTGTCTGCAATAAAAAAAACCCACATTAATTAAAATAAACAAGTCAGACACAACTCTTCAAAGGAAAGCAGCAGTGGTCTGGTTGTGTGCTCTGGTTTTCCCTAGTCCTTACCAAACGATCTAAACTGGTCCCGGCAGCGGTAGTGGGCCTGGCGTCAGGACTGTAAGGGCGGAAGCGGCCGTTGAAGCCCGTATCTTTGATGGAGCGTTTGGAACGGAAGGCCATGCTTGGTTTAGGCTGCCCACATCCTTGGAAAACCTGTCAGAAATGAACAAGTATGACTTAGTGGATCTGATCTCTTCATTTCTCGTCTTTCTTTTTAAAAATTGACTGTGAAATGATACTGACTTTCTGCGACACTTGCATGCTGTTCTCCTGCATGTTCATGATGGCGTCTGAAATCTTCACGTCGATGGGATCCATGACGGACTCGAAATTAAAGGGACCTTCGAGCCTGTCGACCAGACCGAGCATGGCATCTAAAAAAAACAGAACAGAAAAAAAGGAAATTACAAAGAGAACAAGAAATGGATTCATTGTGTAATACAGTATGATTTTCTTCAGTGAAGCTTGACGTTACAAAAAGCTGCCACTAGGGGGAGGCACATGACCGAGAGTAGGAGAGCGCTGACCAGTGAAACGCTCAGATTATGGCAAAGTAAAGCTGCTGCAGAAACCAGACGCCTCCACAGACAGTAGCAGCGTCAGCAGCCAGGGACAGACGCATGTAACGGTGGTACACGTAGAATAAATATACTAAGGAGAACAGTGGATATATGCACCACCCTGACGGAATGAAACTGATCTGGGTCTGTGTTTACACAACACAGGAGCTGCATTCATCCTGCACAACATGTACAACACCTCCCTCTCTCCTTTTACTCATACAACATGCTAAAGAATGAGGGACGTGCTTGTACATGATTTTTTTTTTTTTTACAGTAAACAGTGTTCCTTTGTTAAACAGGTTCTAAACTGAAGTGTAATAAAACCACAAAATAGACCGGAAAAAATATCTATATTATTAGAACTCTCATCTAATTACCACAGTTCCATCATGTCACCAATCCCATCATGTCACACTGGTTTCATGCCCACAAGGGTTAAGAGGAGTGCATGCTTAGATAAGGCAGATTAGATCCAACTTTAATGATTCTTCGGTGAAACATGAGCACAGCAGTGGCAACTTGTAAAAGAACATAGAAGCAGGGAGTTGTATAAATCTACTTTGTTGCCAAATCAAACACGTTTGGTTCTGGCAGGGTGCGCTCTCGGTCAGGTCAGGTTACTTTAATAATGGCTGCAGAAGGTGTCCTTGATGGTCGCTTACCGAGGAAGTTGTTCCATTCCGTGTCCAAGTCGGCCTGGTTGGCCAAACACCCACGCAGCACGTTCAGGCAGTAATTCCCGCAGGGCTTCAGGGCCACTTGGCCCGAGCAGTAGGGACAGTACAACATCTTCATGGACGCTCGCACACAGCTGGGAGACGCGCTGACCTGGAGGGGGGGCGGTTAGAATAGTGTTATCATTTCACCACAGCAAAAACACTTATCCAAAACCGCCACAGACACATACTTAGACTGCAGTATAATCTAATCATTAATGAATCACTCACTGCAGTGGAAAAACATGCCATACCAGAGCAGTCAACGGGGTTTATGTTATCAGAGACACTGTAACGGAGACAGTTTTTCCAAGAAAGATATGAAACACAGAAGGGAGGGATGGACGGAGCTTTCTGGAAAAACTGTCTGGTAGTAGACTGACTGATATAGCCTTTTTGGCTGGACCGCAGAGAGCCAGCTCTACAAACGCAAAAGTCTGTCACTGATTGACTGAGCGATGAAGTGACACGATTGGTCGGCCGAGTGTTGGAGTTTCCACATTGGCCGTCGCTCTTTCAAAATGAAAAGGCGAGGAATAGTCCTTTATGCAAATGAGCCTGTCCAGCGCGACGCGTCCAGCTCACAAAACTAGGCGATCTAGTTCTAAAATGAAATAAGATTCAGCAGTGGCATAGCCTGTTTCTCACTTGAAATGTTTTCAGAAGTAGATTTTGGTGGATTGTTTAGACGGAATAACAGAAAGTTTCTGAGCAGGCGGCCATGTTGTTTCCTGTTTGAAACGGCCAGCAGAAAACCAGGGACCAATCACGCGCATTCCACGAGAGGGTACGTCATCGCTTGATCGGCCAATTGAGTGAAGCAGCGCGTCTCCTAGTGTCCTCGTCAGACCTGGTGGACATGTACCGCTGGATTTAACATTATAGACATGACCACTGATTATCTGTATAACAATTTAGCCATTATACACAGATTATACAGTCCAGCCATATTGTCTTGTTTTAGCTACACAAGCACTTCTCACTTACCGAAGAAACTTTATTGACCACCTCCGGCATGAGCGTCAGGCCGCGCATGAAGGTACGCGCGGCGACAAAGGACCGCGTCAGCTGGATGCGGAGCTTTCGGGGCACGTCGCCGAAGGGCTGCAGCTGCTCGGTGTGCCGGCTGACGCACTCCATGTAGGCGTCGCTGAACTCGTACTGCACGTTGACCAGCTGGAACATCCTCTCCAGGAGGTCATTCCAGAAGTCCGCCAGCATAGAGTCCAGGTTGACGGCGGCGCTGCCGGAAATGTAGTGCCGAGTCAGGGACTCGAAGAACTTCTTGAACAGCTCCGCGTTCTGCACGTACATCATGCCGTACGTCCGCACAAACATGTTGTGCAGCGAGACTTCTGCGTTTTTCAAAAGCTCACGGAAAAATGCTGCGGAGACAAGAAAGAAAGGAGGGGGGGATTAGAGTGATGACTAAAAGCTGAGGCTGCCAAAGAGACAGAACAAACAATTTGACATTGTTAACATTTCATGTCCGTCTACAGGGAGAGATTTATTTTAGAGATGTTGCAAAGGAAATTGAGTTTGTATGATGGACTACATATTACTTGGGACATCATCTTTAACTCAAATCACTTGTGATTTCACTTGTTTGGGCACGGTAAATTCACACTTTGTAGGTATCCTGTTACAAAACATAAGGCAACACACAAGCACATTGTGAGGTTTTCATCATGTTATTGCAAACAGAATCCAGCATGACCACAGTGTATGTAAATATCGAAATTATTGCGGTTGTCTGACAAAACGAACGTTTCAAAAGTGCAATATTGCTGCCAAAAGGCTGTATCGGGCACCTTCTGACTCTGCTGCTGCCACCGTTTGAAATCAGAACGATGGTTATTCCATTTCACCTGTGCCCCGTGTCCTGACATTTTGAGTATCTCAACAGAAACAGCTTAAGCATAAAATCTTGGATGAAAGGCAGAGGAATGTATTGTGGGGAGGGGCTGTTGGAAATGAGGAGATGAGAGGAGTTGAAGCAGGAGGGGTGGAAGGTGGAGCCGGAGCATCTCTGTCAGGCTGAACGAGCGGCCGAGTATGGGAGCGACGGACTCGCCATTCAGCGGAGACGTCTCTCCACATCAAGCCGCTTCAAACTGACCACCATCAATGGCATTTTTCCGTTGTCACATTCCATTCGCCTTCCTTTCTCCCGGCTTGTCTTGGACTGTCCTTCAGAGGCATTTTCAATAGGATTACTGAATAATGCGACCCCCCCCCC
>CAKAOI010039589.1:0-14904 GCA_916701655.1 Sebastiscus albofasciatus
AAATTGGATACCATGTTTATTATCATAATTCTGTAGAGAGTGTAGCTCGACTGATACTAGATTTTCGAGGCTGTTCCCAATATTGATATTTACGGGTCCGAAAATTCCAATAACGATGACAATACATAAACACATAACAAGGATCATATACATCCATCAGATTTAAAGAGTTGTGAGATATGTACCGAGCAAGAAATACAAACTTGTGAGTACTCTCTGCTGGATTAACTATATAATGGACTGTTTCTAAATTACCTCAAACATGTCTTACAGGTCCCATATTGTAAAAAGTGAGATTATTTTCATGTCTTTTATAATATTATGCAGGTTTAAGTGATATATAAATACTGTGAAAGTATCAAAACACCCAATCAATGGAGAAATACACGCAGCCCGTATTCAGAAATTGTGCATTTGAATCAAGCCGTCAGGATT
Organism: Sebastiscus albofasciatus; assembly: GCA_916701655.1. Taxonomy (NCBI): domain Eukaryota; kingdom Metazoa; phylum Chordata; class Actinopteri; order Perciformes; family Sebastidae; genus Sebastiscus; species Sebastiscus albofasciatus. The sequence continues at coordinate 436 of CAKAOI010039589.1, forward strand.
TCTGTCCATTTGTGATGTCACAAATATACAATATTAAGACCAATTTCACAGTTTTAAACGTAAACATTCTAAATGTGTCCCAGTTTATTTCCTGTTGGAGAGTATGTAAATGACATCAGCTGACAGGAAGTAAACATGGATCCAAGCTGTTGTCTAGCAACACAATTCTGTTGCAATTTTGTTGAATGTGCTAAAACGGAGCGTTTCAGACAGAGGGTAAATACAGGTGTATTCAAGCAGACAGTATGAGGAAAATAAAGAGTTTTTTTAACATTACAGCATGTAAACATGCTCTAATAGAAACACAAAATACAAGTATGAACCTGAAAATGAGCACGATATGGGACCTTTAAGCATTTCTGTTCGGCAATTTCTTGTTATTTATTGGCTGACATATATGCTGATACCAACATAGATGTTGATATCAACGTATCTGCGATAGGCTAAAGTCGATATATCAATCAGGCCAGTTTCTCTGTCAGGCTCTAATAGAGAGATTTAATATTCCTTTTTTCATTAATTTCCTATTTGTTGCAACCATATGTTTAGTGTCTAAAGTGTGTTGAGATCACTGAGGAAGTAAACAACACATGATCAGTGTGGTTTTTCCTTTAAACCAACTTGTTTGTCACTGCGTGTTACTGCAACTTTGACACTGTCAATAATAATCTAAATGTACAAAAACAACTCTTGGTCTCCTCACTCTGCTAGTACAGGCTCGTCATCACAGAACTCAGATATTAACTGTGAATACTTTGATAAAAATCAATGAGAATGCCAAAGATATAGTTTTTATAAGCTCATCAGACATTGACATATCTATTTGACCTGCATGTCAGGAGTCCAATAACAGGTGATTTCCATTTAAAGAACTGGTTTCAGACTTAAACATCCCAGGAGGTGTTAGAAGTACTCAGATCTTTTACGTAAAGTAAAAATACATCGAGGGAAAAAATAAATCTGAGATTTCGAGAATGAAGTCGAAGGTTTACGAGAAAAAGGTCGTAGTATTATAAAGTAGTAATTTTACGTGTTATTTTCTTTATTCTCGTAACATTACAACTTTTTTCTCGTAATATTATGACTTTATTCTCGTAATATTATGACTTTATTCTCGTAAAGTTATGACTTTACTCTTGTAATATTCCGACTTTATTCCTGTAAAGTTATGACTTTTTTTCTCGTAATATTACGACTTTATTCTCGTAATATTACGACTGTTTTTCTTGTAATATTCTGACTTTATTCTGTAAATCTCAGATGTTTTTTCCCTCAATGTGGCCCTAATACTCCGTAGTACATTTGCACTTTGGCCCTCACTGCATTAGACTTATATACTATATACTTAGACTATAAACTGTGTTACCTTCATCACAATACTCAAATGTTTTGCAGCTCCAGACAGATTTTTTTTTATATTATTAGTGCCTAAAATGTCTCTTTTGATAGTAAAGGTTGCTGACCCCTGCTCCAAACCAACGATGAACTCCTCTATAGACAGAGCTCTGCAGCCTGAACACACAACTGGAAATTCAATTAAGACAATTAAACAACAAATTAACAGATAACAACTGAACACTGCAGCAGGTGCATTCGCATTATAATCCACCACTTCCTATAGAATCAACAGCAGAACTAAAACCAAAGCAGCACAAAACACGCATGTAAACAACACAAACACAGCGCGCTTTATTTGCGCGCTGAGCGTAAGGCGCTACTTTACGCGCTCCTCTGGTAACACAGTTTGTCTTAATGACTCACCTGTGTGAGTCTTCAGTACCGCGACGTCCTCTGCACAGTCTCTGCTCGTTTATTCCCAGAGTGCTCCTCAAAGTGTCCAAACATGTTGAGCAGAAAGTCCTCACTGAAGGTAAAACATTAAAAGTCCTTTAGAGCATCCACCTGTAGTAGCATGTCAGGTTAGAAGATCCAGAATGCACCTGTTCAGGTAAACAACGTGGGTGCGTTTGATTTGGGTCATGTGGAGTGCGCGCCTGGGTGGGGCCGTTTAAACCAGTTCATTAAGGTAGATGCAACCAAATACCTGAGATAATACAACAAATACTAAAGCAGGAGTCAGCAACCTTTACTATCAAAAAAGACATTTTAGGCAAAAAAAAATAAATAAATAAAAATTTGTCTGGAGCCGCAAAACATTTGAGAATTGTGATGAAGGTAACACAGTTTATAGTCTAAGTATATAGTATATAAGTCTAATGCATGAGGGCCAAAGAGACAATGTACTATGGAGTATTAGGGCCACATTGAGGGAAAAAACATCTGAGATTTACAGAATAAAGTTATAATATTACGAGAATAAAGTTGGAATGTTACGAGAATAAAGTCACAACTTTACGAGAAAAAAAGTCGTAATATTATGAGAATAAAGTCATAATATTATGAGAAAAAGTCACAAGTTTACGAGAAAAAAAGAAAATAACACGTAAAATTACTACTTTATATTATATATATATATATATATATATATATATTATACTAGTCTTTTATTGTATTTTTATTATTTAAAAGAACCACTGGTTTTAGTATTTTAAACTAGTCTTTTATTTTATTTTTATTATTTTAAAGAACTACTGGTTTTAGTATTTTAAACTAGTCTTTTATTATCTTTTATTATTTTAAAGAACTAGTTTTAGTATTTTAAACTAGTCTTATTATTTTAAAGAACTACTGGTTTTAGTATTTTAAACTAGTCTTTTATTATGGTAAAGAACTACTGTTTCACACTAAACATGTGAATTTAAGCCGGCATGAGTGTATGTATGATCTACAGTATGGAATGAGATACAAGGAGATAATGATATAATAATAAATATCTTAATGGCATTTCATTCCAACTTCCAGCACTATTTAATACTCAGTGCCACAAACACATTTGGGTTGCTACCAGAAAATTACCGAGGTTTGATTAACTGACGTCAAAATAAATGAATTGGTGATTGTTTTGTTTTAATGTGTTCCTGAAGGTAGTCTTTATAAGCACATCTGTTGTGAGTGGTTTGCAGTGCTTTGCATAAACTAATTTAAAGACTCCCTGTGAAGTTCCTTGCATGCACACAGAATGTGAGTAATGCAGGCTAATAGTTCAGTGATTTCCCTTCAGGGGACGGCTAATAGACTGAATCTCTGCAGTGATCTGCTATTTAACTGTTGATCTGGATGGAAAAATGTCATAGAATAGAGTTAGTCATTAAGTAGTGCTCATAATGACATGATCACGATTAAAGGAATATTGTTAACCCAAACACAAGACATAAACTCCAGTGCTCATCATCCTAATGTCTCTGCAAAAAAAAACACCCTGCAAGCTAAAGTGACACTCGACAGCTCATTTAATTCCAAGAGGAAATGCTGCCGTTCCCACAGAAAGCATTGTTGAGTCTCTTCTTCTGTTGTTTTTCACACCTTTCAGCCAAGTATGACGTGGGAGCGTTCAGTAGCCGGCCAGTAAAGATGTGATTATCACAGTAGTGTTATGGTGCATGGTGTTTTTCCAGTGCACCGCTCTCACTTGTTCTTAAAGACAGTCTGCTGGACACGAATACAAGCTGATTTTTAACAATATCCTTCATTATGATAGAAGAGTTGTGGTTTAATGCATTGAACCTTGATAGCTTCAGGTAGAAAAACATAATAAATACACAAACAGGTTGGTTTTAACAAAATAGATATTTAATAAGATGACACAAAAGGGAACACAGAAGTTTTGACAAATAAATACAGTCTAAAATAGGCAAAATGTTGATTTAAATCAGGAACTAACTGATCACTGATTAAGTAAACATATTAATAAAGCAGATTATGAGTCTGACCAGACATTACATCATTTTTGTCAGTGCCAAAACTATAGATATAAAAAGGTTTGATAGCCAGCCCTGTTCATGATATATGAGACACATTAACATCATGAAAACGCTCGTAATACTGGTACCAAATTTCACGGCCAACCATCAAACATTTGTTGAGATATTTCAGTGTCAAAGTGACCGGACACACTGACATTACCGTCTACTACATAGCTGAAGAATATATTTTTAGTTTGCGTTTTTAAAAACAAGAGATCCCTCTAGTCATCGGGGAGGTTTATATGCAGCCCTGTGCTTTATTGATAGCTCGGTTATGAGCCTCATATTCAATATAATTAGATAAAGAAGACATTTACAGGCGTAGTTGAGGTCCCCGCACATCTCATTGATGCATCTTTTCATATGAAACTGTCTCCTTAATTCTCCAAACACACTATTTGATGTTATGAATGCTTCAGGGAGCAGCAGAGTAATAGCTGGACAGACTGAAGCTTAATCTTTTCTTCTCACACACTGTTTGATCTCTCCTCTCTTTTTTTTTTCTACATTCAGATGCAAGTTTTTCAGTTTGACAGAGACTCCGGAGGACTACACCATCATCGTGGACGAGGAAGGCTTTAAAGGTGGGCCTCTCTCTCTCTCTCTCTCTCTCTCTCTCTTTGTGGATCTTTGAGGTCGCTGTGGCAACCATAGATCGGGCAGGAAAAGATCACATTGTGTAATCTGTGATTCTGTCCGGCACCGCGTAGCTTCGGCCGCCAGTGTTTGAGCACACTTTGTCATTATTGGATGTGAGGCCGAGCTGCCAGTCGCCGTGTTTTGTTGGTCGGCTGATTGAGTGAATTCATGTCATTACACACCCTTTTCCAGGGTGACCCTCCTCGGTTACCCTGGAGACTACAGGCTATTTGTTGCATAACCGGCGCAGGTATTTTCTACTGGCGACTGGCTCCGAGTGTGGAGGTGCTCTCTCTTCTGTTGAACTAGACTGTTACACTAAACCATGCAATGTCAGACACATTTTTGACTATTTAAACTTCCAGAAGAGGCTAAAAAGCTATTTTTCTGACCTTTTATATGGGCAGAATGTGTCCACATGCATTTTAATACAATAAGGGATGATTAGCACTGACGTGAACAGTATAATGTCTGAGAATTATTACATAATCCAGTAATTTATTAAGGTGAACATGCAGCAAATGTTAATCTAGAGTTAATATTATTGAATATCCTGCTTAATCTCCCGCATGTTAAAGGTTGTTGATTAACTAAACTAGACTGAAGTTGAGTTTTTGTTTTTTCTGTTTCCGCTATGTGGACGCTTCTCTAATCTTTGATTTTGTTTTTTTATTGATTAATTTATTTCTTTGTTTATTTATTTATTCATATTTCTATTATTTTTTATTATTATTTTTATTTTTATATTATTATTATTATTATTAAAAACAAAAATATGACACCAATAAACAAAAAAAACATTAAACAATCATAAAAAAATCACACTAAAACAGACCAAAATACAAAATCAAACAGCAGTAAATAAACAACAAAAAATGAAAGATATAATTAAACAAAATATTAAAAAATATAAACACAACATTAAACAAATTGTAAATTCAAATAAAAAATGTGTATTATGAAATAAATAAACCCACAAAAAAAGCAAAACAAAACATATAAAAAAAAGTGTGAAAAAGTTAATTTAATATAGCACCTTTCATAGAACAAGATCACAAAGTGTTTCACAAGAATAAAAATCATTACAAATCAGACCATAAAAACAGTAAATGAAACAAACAACAACCAGTGGACAGCACGAGGCGACACAAAGGTCATGTGTATAAAAGATTAAAAACAGGAACTAGAACACATAAAGAATAAGGAACAACCATCAGTCACCCTCGTTGCTCACCACAACTTCCCAGTTTCTTTTCTATTTATTCCAAACTGGTGTTGAAAAAGTGTATCATTACTTGTGCATTTTTTTCCAAGAGCTATAAAAAGTATAAAAGTTTGATGCAGGTTGTACATTATGAATACAGCTCAGTGGTACACCTACTATTAGTGAAAGAAATACGTGAAAAAGCCTCTTTTAGCTGGTCCTAAATCAGTGTCTTCTACTGGTTTTACTGGTTCGTTGCATGACAGAACTCTGTGTTTGTTCTCAGAGCTGCCCCAGTCGGAGCACATCAGTGTTGCCGACGCCACGTGGTTGGCCCTCAACGTGGTGTCGGGCGGCGGCAACGCCTCCAACTCGCAACCCATCGGAGTCACTAAAATCGCCAAATCGGTCATCGCGCCGCTGGCCGACCACAACATCTCTGTTTTCATGCTGTCGACGTATCAGACCGACTTCATCCTGGTGAGTAACGTCCCGATGCTGCTGCAATTACAGGATGTGAATACATTGAAAGGCTATTGCAGTTTAAATCCTCTTCACCAAGTCCGCCATGCTGCACTGCCATGTTTCTACAGTAGCCCAGAACGAACGTCACGATCAGCCACCATAGTTCTCCTTCACGCTTGGCACATGGGAGAAGTTTCAGTTGGCTGCAATCTGGAACCTCACCACTAGATGCCGCCAAATCCTGCACACTGCACCTTTAAAAACTAAATAAATCAAAGTTAATCAGCAAAGATAGAATAAGAAGAAACACAGACATTATAATAATCCTAACTGCCGGTGAGGTTTTCTTGTTTTGTGTCATTCAATATGTTTAATACGCGCTTAAGAGTCGATTATTGATCAGGTTCACATCTTCAAGAGTTGCATTATTTGTCTATTATGCAACACAGTTGTCTTCGTCCACAGTGCCCGACATAAAAAAGCAATAACCTTGGATATAGCGTCCCTCTCACAGCCCCACTTCCTATTGATTCAGGCAGAAATCCTCTTTCTCATACCGAAGCCTCTCTGGCCACAGGGAGTGTGTTTTTATTGCCTTGCTTTAGTGGAAAAACAAGGTCTGCTGAGCAGCTCTGGCATGTTTATGAAAATGAAAGAAAAAAAAACCTGCGTCGATGTTGATAATCTGTTACGTAAAGGGGATCAGCGGCTCAGCTTCGAGCTGGAATTCCAGGTATCATACTCGGGGCCCGTTTCCTGTCTCCTACCCACAATCCTAATAATTGGTGTATCAGATCAAAAGAGGCACCCTGTCGCCCACACCCACCACCCATCTCCTCGCTCTGTCCTCGTCTCACGCTGTGTCGGATTGCATTACTGAGTCTCTGAGCGGACCAAAAGACAGACCGGCTTAAGATGTGTGTTGTTTTTTTCACTGTTTGGATCTTTTGTGTTACATAAAGCAGTAAAAACCTGACCCAAATGTTGAATATTAGACGGAGCCATGAGTATCCTGACTAAGTCAAGCTGCTACACACCAGCTTCTCAGCTTCACACACACACACAGAAATTCAATTGACGTAATAGCTGTCACCCTCAGTAAGGAAACACTCTGTTACTCTCTTTCACCGGCTCCAAAGTTCACCTTTGTATCAGACACAACAAAGGAGAAGAGGCGGGGAGTCACATTTACTCCATTACTTGTACTCAAGCGACATTTTTGAGTAAATTGTACATGTGAGAGTAGTTTTAATGCAGCATACTTTTTACTTTTACTTAAATTTTTAGAGAAAAAAAAAACATTTTCTCCATTAAATTTGGATATAATAATCGTGTTACTTTTATTTTTTATTATTTTATGCATTCATGATCCGTTAAAGCTGAAGTAGGCGAGATTGGAGCAAATATGATAAAAAAAAAAAAAAAAGCGGTCGCTATATCGTGACAGTAGTACATGAAACAGGTAATCTGAAAAAAATCATGTGCCTCTATGTCCTCCAGTGCTCCGAACAGCATCTGCAAGATTTCACAGTCCGGAGGAAAACAAGCAGTAAGAGCTGATCTGAGGTCTGCTGTCCAGCTGCCGTCTATGACAGCCGGCTGTCAATCACTCGCAAACTCCGACCAAACGGTCAAACTAGGCAGCGCTGATCAAATATGGATCAATATTCTGTTACATTAATGTCTATTTCTCTCCTAAAATGTTTTCAGAATCATCTTGTAGTGCACGGTTTAGCTGTAAAATGAGAAAGTTTGAGACCCGGCAGCCATTGTTGAGATCAGTTGAGGAAATACCGAGCAGAGAGATTTTTTAAAGCCTGAAAACAGAGCCATGAGGAGGTGCAGAAGTCTAGTTATCTCTCAGAACACCTGTTTTAAAATATTCTGAAAGGTTATTATGGGATTTTTGCCCAATGATGCCAAAAACTGGTTGCCTACAGAAGCTTTTACTCTGCAAAGAAAACAAACTCAGCGCCATATACTGTATATTCTCAGACACAGAAGCAACATTTCAACATTTGATCTCAACTCACTTTCGTTGGTTTCTTTCGTCCTCAGGTGCGAGAGCGAGACCTGCCGATGGTCATGCACACGCTGTCTTCCGAATTCACTTTGCTTCGGGTGGTCAACGGAGAGACTGTTGCTGCTCACGATCTGGGAGTCACCAACGGCTTCGTGAAGCCTAAACTTGGTAAGCCTGAAAAAAAGCATAGACAGAGAGAGCATAAACATGTTCATAATATAACAGTATTTTAAAGCAGTTTTGTTGTACTCATTTTGCTCTACAGTTTTCAACACCATCAACTGTTTAACATCAAAATGCTTGCTGAGATTTTACTACACATAGTTCACAAATATGAACACACTCCATCACTTATATGAGGATGATGTTTCCTGGAGTCCTTCGAAGGAAATCAAGTGGAAATGTATTCCACTGCTCCTTGGACTGGCTTTTACATTTTACTGTAGCATAGTACTCACATAGTTAACAGTGGTGGGAGAAGTACTCAATACTACAGTGTAGAAATACTCTGTTACAAGTAAAAGTCATGCATTCAAAAGGTGTAGGTGTTTTGAAGAGGGGTTGTATGAGGTACTTCTCCATAGTCAGTGTATTACTTACAGTAGATGGAGTTTGGAGAAACAAACAGGAGCACCAGCACGGGAGCAAAGTAATGTACTGCTGTGGACGGGGGGCAGCAGCTCAACGTAGTTTAGACACCTAAAAAAATCTATATCAGCTTAAGTGTACGCTATATTTAGAATATTTTCACCCGTTTACCTTCCTGTCAGACAGACGTATCCGATGAGGAACTGAAGACGTTATATCGCTCTCTTGAAAGCCGCCAGACTCCATTGAAAGACAGTAATTTTACCTCTCAGAACACAGGAGTTGCTGGTCTACCGCTGCCTCAATCGGGTAGTTTGTTTGTGTTGTTGTGTGACTTTTGTGAATCTGAACTAACCCTTTAAAACACCAAAGTCACACAATAACACAAACAAACTGCGGGCTGCGGTAGATCAGCAACTCCTCTGTTCTGTGAGGTAAAATTACAAAGTTTTTTTCAACAGAGTCTTTGAAGAGTGCATAGATAACGGTTTCAGTTCCTCGTTGGCAAGGTCTGTCTCGGGGCAAGGTAAAGCGGCAAAAATACTCTAAATATAACGTACCCGTCCACAGCAGTATATTGCTTTACTCCCATGCGGTAACTCCCCTTCTGTCCCCTTTGAAGTTTAACTTGAAAGTTCATTTTTGACCTTGAACACAGCAGTTATCAGAAATGTGATGAGATTGAAAGCTTGTTATTGTCAAATAGAGCTTTTTAATTAAGTAAATTAATAATTAAATGAATAATTCTTGGCTATATTGCTGCCCTCATGTATTTAATCACTTTTGTTTTTCAGTGCCCCGTCCCATCATTCACCCGTTATCTAGTCCCAGCAACATGTTCTGTGTGACCAGCCTGGACCCAGACACACTGCCCTCTGTAGCCACCCTGCTCATGGACGTCATGTTTTACTCTGGAGGGTAAGAACGATTTAGCGTTAGGTGTCATTAGGTGAGAGATTAGTCCAGTTGGACCACAGCGAGTGTTGTGCCTTTCTGTCTCCAGGTCAAAGGAGCCCGGAGCGTCCAGCGAGGACTCCAGCCACATCCGCTTCTTCTCCTTCTCCCTGATCGAGGGCTACATCTCTCTGGTCATGGACGAACAGACAACTCAAAGGTTCAGTAGCGAGAAAAAAAACACCTGTGACACAAACAACAACGTCTTTATATCGCTGCTGTGTAATTAACCACACAGAAGTTGTTTTCTTTTAGTCGGTTAACACTGGGACATTATGTTTATGCAGGGGGAACACATTTCTGATTGTTGTTTGAGGGGGCGATTAGTTTGTTGCTAAGCGATAGCAGAGTGGTTGGGCATATACAATGTACTTAAGACACAGCGGGGTTCAGTGTGACTCATTTATTCTCCGCTGCGTCTCACAGTATACTCTCTAATTAAGCAGAAAGGCCGTAAAGAAACCTGAGCAGCTGCAGATCTCTATGAGCATCCCATCATAGATGGTCCATTCACGAAAGATGTATATGGGTCAGTGATGTCTTAAAGCCATGTGTGGAGGTAAAATAATAATTGGACCAAAACTTTCATTGTGTTTTTTTAAAGTTCATATTTTGCTACTGCAGCATGTAGGTCAGCCTCGTCCCCAAGTTTACGTAAGACCTAACGTGTTGCCTTAAAGGAATAGGTCACCCATTTTACTCCACCTTACAATGGCTCTCTTATTCGGGTTGAACAGCGGTGACAGAATTCACCTGCTGATCTTCATCTGAAAGGTTAATAGTTAGCTGCTTCTCCTGCAGCGCCGCACAGTATCTGTTCACTGTTCCAGGTGTCTGGCATTTGTTAACTAGAGCAAAACAAAGAAGTGCTTTAAAGTAGAGCGAGGCAAATATTTGAAGCTGAGAAACTCCCCAAAATAATCTATGTAAAACATCAGATTTATTTTGATTTTTTCTGCTGCAGATCTGCTTTGTTTGTTACATTTCCTGTGTTCTCCTTTTAAAAAAACCCATCATGGTTACATGATGGCGCCCCCTGTCTGTGCACTAATCAGTCAGAATACAACCGTTATCCATCTACATAGACAGAGAAAGTATTTGCACATAACCAATGAAACCATTTTGTTTTGGAGTGTGTTTATAAAGCAGTAACGTCACGTCTTGTTGAACGAACTACCGAACATCCACAAGTGAAAGGTGCACAGTTTGCAGGCCGGATAGCTAATTAGCTAAAGAGCTGCAGTGGTGGAAGAAGTACTCGGATAGTTTACTTGAGTAAGAGTAGCAATACCGCTCTGTAAAAATACTACAAGTAAAAGTTTTACATTCAAGATTTCACTTAAGTAGGGCTGGGGAATATGATATGTATTATCAAAACGATATAAAAGTGTCTATCGTGTATATTTTACTATATCGTTTCTATCGCCATGGGCTAGGCCTATATTTATGTATTTTTTCTCTATAATTTCACTTAAAACTGAGAATAATAAGTGCTAATTTTGCAATCAATTCACACAGGAGTATACAAAATAGGCTTTACCATTTGGTTATTTCATACCAACAATTACCAGTGCTCGTTACTTCAGTTGTACTCAAAGATTATATTCTATTCCATAAACCAAACTATTATATTTACTGTATATATACTATTATATTTAAATTAAATATACTGTATATATATATTGGCCTCTAATTTGTTCATTTCTTTGCACTTTGTTCTCTTCAAGGTTCCCCAACAATGTCCTCTTCACCAGCGCTTCTGGTGAGCTTTGGAAAATGGTTCGCATCGGAGGACAACCTTTAGGGTTCGGTGAGTTTTATTTGTCAAAAGGCTAATCTGGCGTTGCTACTGCCGGGCTATATGATGGTAAAATTAACAGTTACAGTATCAGATAAACCCATCTTCAAACACTGTGTATGCTGCAGTATCAGCACAATAAATATTCTCAAATCATGGATGAGCACTGTAGTACAGATTTAACAACTTTCTTCAGCTGCCAGGATCAGAGCTGATGTGTTGAATCTTAAAGCATCAGGCGACTTCTCTGTTTGTCACGTGTTGATTGGTGCTGCCTGCCTGTGTGATCCAAACAAGCTGCTAACACAGTAAATACATACAGATAATTAACTTCATGTGGAAACTGTTGTAGCCAATACTTCCCTAAAAGAAAGTTGTCATTAATGCTCTGTTTATTCACCAATTCAGTCAGTAATATGGCAAATGATTTGTTTTGCAGATGAGTGCGGCATCGTGGCTCAGATATCAGAACCCCTGGCAACGGCTGACATTCCAGCTTACTACATTAGTACCTTCAAGTTTGACCACGCCCTGGTAAGACGATGATTCAATACTGTACATCTGCCGTAGAGCTGCAACAATTAGTCGATTAATCGATTAGTCGATAGACAGAAAATAACTCTTTTGATAAATGATGAATTGTTTTCAAGCAGAAATGTCAAACATCTGATGGTTCCAGTTCTCAAATGTGAGAATTTGCTGCTTTTCATTGTCTTTTGTTATAATAAAAGTCATATTTTGGGGATTTTGGTAGTGGTGGAAGAAGTATTCAGGTATTTTACTTGAATAAAAGTAACAATACCACAGTTTAAAAATACTCTGTTACAAGTCCTACATTCAAAAAGTACAGAAGTATTAGCATCAAAATACATTTAAAGTACCAAAACTAAAAGTACTATTATGCAGAATGGCCCATTTCAGAATAACATATATTATAATGTAGGATTATAATTATTGATGCATTAATGTGTTCATAAATATGTCATTATATATAGCAGAAATAATATAAAAAATAAATGTAGCCACTAATTAATTGATAAAATTTGACATAAATTGATATTTTAATTTTCTGTTAAATAAATAAAAAATAAATGCAAAAATGTAATACAAATAAATACATTTATTAATAAAAGGGAAACATTAAACAGAAGAGTAAATTAATAAAGGAAATAATACAAAGATAAATAAATAAAGAAGCAAATTAAAACAGAAATATCCATTTATGTACATTTTATCAATTCATTTATGGTTACATTTATTTTTAATATTATTTTTGCTATATTTAACAGCAGATTTATGTATTCATCGAGTCATTTATTTTTTATTTTCTGTAGGACTGTCAGACAATACAATACCTTTAATTTAATTAAATTGTGATGGAAATGGTTCATTGTTTTCTGATGTTTTACGGACAAAACGATTAACCGATTAACCGAAAGAATGATCGTTAGTCACAGCTGCTGTCAGATTGTCATAAAGCCTCATCTCGTCTCCAGGTTCCCGAAGAAAACATCCAAAGTGTGATCGGCGCTCTGCGGACCAAGAGCACGGCACAGTGAAGGGAGCCGGAGGAAAAAACGATGACCGCTTTCAAAGTCATTTCGTTCAAACGTTTATCATGTCCAAAAAGTGCCAAGAGCTTATTAGCGGACTACTGTGGATCGGCTCTGAAAGGAAGTGATGTAACCACGAAGCATGGGTTGGCGTACGGGGGCGGGCGGGTGGGGGAGTGTGACGGTGTGTTAGCGATGCCTTTGTTCGGCCATTTTCTTTCCCCCTCCACCCCTCCTTCCTTCCTTCCCTGGCACTGGAGGCCCTCCGCCGCCTGCTCTGCTTTAGTTTACCAGACTGAATATGTTTCTTTTCCTCTCTAAAGCTGCTCCTTCCCACTCCCTGACCCTCCTGAGCACCATACTGTATTAGTTACATAATTCCTCTCATGGAAGGATGACGAATGTACTCTCAAAAACAAAAGAAATTATATATATCAAGCTCTCCATATTTTTTTTTTGTTTTCCAACAGGTCATTTCTCAGTGCCAAGATGTCTGAATGCCTAAACCGATGCCTTTGTCAAAATACTATACGTGTGTGTGCAATTGTAGGAGACAATTCTTGAGACCGCCGGCGATGACGCAGCGCCCGGTCGGGTAATACGGTGTGTTTTTGTGTTTCTTTTGCTTTTAGTAGCTGTTGAACATCGTTTAATTTACAGCAATGATCTTACTGTAAGAGTCCGTTGTTTAAATTCAGATGCTTGATCCATGACCTTGATGAGGAAATTATAATTTTAGTGTTTTAAAAAAGTAATATGCATTCACGCTGTGAGCAACCGGGTTGATGGGTCACTCAAAACTAGCAGATTTAGTTTTTTGTAATTTTAAAGAATTATTCGGCCAGCAGCACATTTATGGAGCATGATTGCTCCATAAATGTCATAAATGATATGATTACTTGATCTAGAAAAATTAATCAATGACTCTTTTGATATTTGATTAATAATTCAAATACTTTTTCAACCTTATTCTCGACATTTCGACATTATTTAGACATTTTGACTTCATTAATTCTCGACAGTTCGACTAAGTTCTTTTCCTAGTAGTTTTCCTTTATGCCTGGCACTAATACCAAAAACTATTCCGTACATTTGTACCTTATTCTCGAAATTTCTACCTTATTTTCTTCATTTGGACCTTATTCTCGACATTATTTTCTACATTTTGACCTTATTCTTGACATTTCGACATTATTTTCTACATTTTGACCTTATTCTTGACATTTCGACATTATTTTCTACATTTCAACCTTATTCTCGAAAAAGAATTCTACATTTTGACATTATTTTCCACCATTTGACCTTATTCTCGACATTATTTTCAACATTTTGACCTTATTCTTGACATTATTTTCTACATTTTGACCTTATTCTTGACATTA
>CAKAOI010039590.1:0-31237 GCA_916701655.1 Sebastiscus albofasciatus
TGTATATAAAGATGGACGACATGACAGCTCCCCAAAAGTGAAGCCAAAACATCTGGATCGCCCCCTGGTGGCTGGCTGCAGTATAGGTCATAAAGCCCCACCCCCTCCATGTTAGCAGATGGGACATTGATCAAACTAAAAAGTCAAAGTACATGTCAAATACATTTTTCCCAAAGGTTGTTTCTGTCATTTAAGGTAGTTTTTATCATGCTGCTGTATGTTCAAGTGTTCATTTTTCTGATAAGTTTGGTTTTAATTCATTATTTGATGCTATAAAAAGGGGTTGAGACATCATGATTGGCTGCTGTGAGTCTCTCTTGCTGACAAATTGCTGCCATGATCGGCTCGTGGTTAGTTCGGGCGGGTGACCTCGATACCGCAGCTCCACCGCCTGATCACTACTGGCTCCCAATGATGTCAAAATCTCGAGATGGCAGCTCCCATATCCAGAATATTTTGGCTTCACTTTTGTACAGTGGGAGGAAGTCTAGGCACGTCGTCCATCTTTATAGTCTATGGGGAGACAGCTAGCCTGGCTCTCTATAAAGTTCAAAAATACACCTTTCAGCATCCCTAAAGCTCACTAACTAAGACATCTTGTTTGTTCAGTCTGTCACCCATTTTGAAGGTTATCAGCTGATTGAATGGGCGTTATCAGTGGTTATCACTACAATACTAATGCATCAGATGGGCCAAACTGCACCTACCATGTTGTGAAATTGAAACTTTAGGCAACAAAACTACTTGGTTAAGTTTAGGAAAAGATCATGGTTTGGGTTAAAGTATTTACGGAAATTAAGTACAGTAAAATACTGTAAGTCAACGTTGACCTTTGGTTTCACGCAGGACACGAATGGCGGTCTCCTGGGTGAAAGTCCTGTGTTTGTTTGACTGACCGCCACCCCATGCAGACTTTGTCGCTCTTTATACTACGTCACCTGACTTTTTCCTTTGCTCCTGTCATAATTACTGCAACCACTAGAAGTCGGCGTCGTTTTCTTGTATTCGTATCGGTGATCAACCATGTCAATAGAGGATAACGGCCTTCTGAACCTACTAGTAGGTGTAGGGGCCCCTTCTAACCCATATCTATGAGACTGATAACCACCGATAACGCCCATTCAATCAGCTGATAACATTATACAAAATGTAAAAACAGCAAGTTTGTTGTGGGTTTAACAAATTAAACCTTGTGAGTATTGGAGATGCCCAAATGTATTTTTGAGCTTTGGACAGAGCCAGGCTAGCTGTTTCCTCCTGTTTCCAGTCTTCATGCTAAGCTAAGCTAATTGTCAGTTGGCTCTGGCTCCATACGTCATGCACAAAAATGAGAGTGGTATCAAACTCTTTGCAAAAAAGCGAACAATTGTATTTCCCATGTGCTAAACTGTTCCTTTAAAAAATTCTGCACAAAATTAGACATTTAAAAAAAAAGAAAGATTTGCAAGCTTATTTATTTCTTCCAATTACATATCTGTTGCTGCATTTGGAATATCTCTTTGTCTCATCTATTTGTCAGTGAGCACCATTAATCTAAAATATAGCATCTTTATTAATGAGTGGAGTAATTTCACCCTACAAAGAAACTGTGATGGTTAAGCATGGGGGGAAAAAAGAAGCCCCAAGCAACCATGAAGACATGATTTAAGCAGCTTTAAAACTCCTTCCCACTTTTCTCTCTATGCTCCAAAACTTTGAGAAGTTGCTGCTCCTAAATCTGTATTAAAATGGCACATCCACTGGGCAATTAAGCACGCGGCTAATGGCCTGAGCTGGTTTAGCTGCGGGGACACACTCAACTGGGAGCACTGGATGTTTTTTAAAGTTGTTTTACTCTCTAGAGAGGTATTCACTAAGTCAGGTCACGGTGGCAATTGCATTCAATCAGTATCACACATCTGCGAGGAAAAAGTAGGCATGCAAAATATTCTGCTCATCTGCTTCTCGAGCGCTTTAGTTAGCGTGACGGTGAATCTCCTGACAGTTGAGATTTGTGTTTCACCTGAACAACTCGATTCTCTTTGATTGCTTCATTAATTAAATCAATTCCGCCTCTAATTCCTGGCTCGAGGCCCTTATTACTGATCTTAATGGAGACAGGGACTATCAGGGCTGTATGGGCTCCAGAGGAAAGAATGGGAGGTGATGATCAAGTGACTTTGGATATATTAAGCCATACTTACACCGTACAGTGTTGTTAGCGAGGAAGTGTCCTCTTCATTTGAAATGCCTCCTGTGTTTGAGAGGCGCCGGCCATCTGCCAGATTGCTTTTTTGTTCGCAGAAAGTCTAGATAAACTCGCGAAGGTCGATGTGCTGAGAGGCCTGGGAGGCGATGGCGTGCATGCTGAGGAGCTGCCTTTGAGCTTCACAATGGGACACGGAGGGAGGGAGAGGGGAAGTTGGGGACTGTTAAGAGACCCCAGTTTGCAGACATAACACGTTTGTATTACATGCAAGAAAACTGCATTGTTTTTTGCCCCAAACTGCATGTGATTATCATAAAGTGGGCATGTCTGTAAAGGGGAGACTCGTGGGTACCCATAGAACCCATTTTCATTCACATATCTTGAGGTCAGAGGTCAAGGGACCCCTTTGAAAATGGCCATGCCAGTTTTTCCTCGCCAAAATTTTGCGTAAGCTTGGAGCGTTATTTAGCCTCACGACAAGCTAGTTTAAATATGCAAATGAGGCATTATCTAATGCAAACTTTGGGTGAATTTAGGAGAAATCTACAGATGCAAATAGACAAAGTAGTAAAATAAACACCTAAATGTGTATTTTGGATGTTTTCTTTCCACT
The DNA here is from genome assembly GCA_916701655.1 of Sebastiscus albofasciatus. Taxonomy (NCBI): domain Eukaryota; kingdom Metazoa; phylum Chordata; class Actinopteri; order Perciformes; family Sebastidae; genus Sebastiscus; species Sebastiscus albofasciatus. Next base: position 2,802 of record CAKAOI010039590.1, read on the forward strand.
AGTCTGAAAGAAGACATGTTATGGAAGCAAAATAGCCCAAAAAATGATGTTTTTGCCTGTAGTATCTCACTTTAAAAGCTATATTCGTCCAGTAAAACCATCAGGTAAAGCAGAATTAGCTTGATAACACTCTCAGTGACGCTGTTTTTCCCCGCCAAAATTTAGCATAGATTCATAGCATTATTTAGCCTCCTTCCTGACAAACTAGCATGACATTGTTGGTACCAATGGATTCCTCAGGTTTTTTTAGTTTCATGTGGTATCAGTATATTCCCAACACCTTGAAAACTGAGCCCGCTACAACCTGTGAAAGATAGAATAACGGCCGGCGGACTTTTAAGGGGTTAAAACAGACAGCGGGAGAGGAAAGAGAAATGAGCAAAACAGTTTGAGCGGAAATGAATGTGAATATGAAGATGCATATGAATATGGAAGAGAGAGCAGAGGCTGCCTGGAGGGAGCGTCAAAGACCTCAAAGTGCCAAGATACTCGCCCGCTGCTGGGGAATTTGGTTACACATCTGCAAAAGCTTCTGACAGAACCTCCCGTCCTTCTACTTTTTTAATCCTCCCCTTTCTCGATCTACCTCACAGATGACGCCGACATGACAGCGAGGCCCCCGTGGCAATGCATCTGTGGATCAGTGGGCAAGGGGTGTCTCTTCCTCTGTTCGTCTGCCATTAGCTTTCCCAGCCTCGGCTAACAAGCGCCCGGGTGCTTTGTTCTGAATGAACAAGGAGCAAAGGAGCTCGCGGTTTCAAAGAAACCCCACAGCCAGCGATACAACATCCACCAGCTGGTAGAGATACAGAGGGTGAAAGTTGTCTGGCTGCTCCTCCAGTGTGAACTTGAATGTGTTAATCCACGTGCTTAGAGAGCCAGAGAACTTCTCATGTGGAGCCTAAATCCCCGGCCCTGACTAAATCCAAACGCTTTGTTATAGCTGTCCTCCCTGAAATGAGAACTTGCAGCAGAGGTTCACATTATAAACCCACCTTCACGGTCATTTTGTCGTACTTTTTCAAATTGGTTTCCTCCTCTGCATTCATTGTGAGTATAAAGATGACTAGAAGCTGGAGTGCAGACTGCAAGACTTTTGCTCAAACAACAAGATATTTGACAAGACAACTGCTGTCATGTTGATGTGGGGCTTTGGTTAGTGTTGGCCCTTCTCAAAAGTTGGACTGCGTTTCCCATAAAGCCTGTCTTCTCAAGTAATGATGAAAGTAGCAGCAGGGGGTCGTCCGAGAAGCTGCGGTCAAGTCGGACAGTTTCCAGCAGCCTTCAGAGAATTTACAGGAAGTCAGAGAAATAGTTAAGTGCTTATAAATAACCTTTATTATTATTATCAACCAAACAAGCTGTGTTAAAGATTAAACCTTCATTGCACAACATGAGACTAATAGCCTTCAATCTAGCGTTTAATATTACAATTATACAGAATTAGGATTTTCTACAAAACATGGAGTTTGTTGTCAAAACTAAGAGCCAATCAGCGCTGTGATCAGGTGACAGCCAGGCGTTTCCCATCATGCCCTGGGTCTTTCAGTCGGTGGAGAGTCTCGTGGGGTTATCGTCACCTACATGTGCATGATGTCAGAGCAAGTCGGGATCAAGTCGGACACAAATCTAACCGGCATGCATTGTGCGGCGATGGCCGGTGATCGATTCTGTACAGGCTTGGCTCATTTCGAATGAGACTTGTGGTTTTTTTTGTTTTTGTTTTTTTAAGCTCTTGCTTTTTCCAAAGATGATAAATGCATTTGAGCATTAAAGTCCATTCTTGACCTTTTGGAATAGCATTTGCAACAAAAGCTGAAAGGTCCTCATACTTTTGGAGCTTTCAACCTCATCTAATGATCTTCATGATAAATGTCTCTGGGGTCTGAAAAGTGAAGCCAATGCTGAAGTGCCTTAAACTTGCATTCTCTCTAACAGCCAGCAGGGGGCGACTCCTCTGGTTGCAAAAAGAAGTCTGATTGTATAGAAGTCTATGAGAAAATGAGCCTACTTCTCACTTGATTTATTAACTCAGTAAACATTGTAAACATGAGTTTATGGTCTCAATCACTAGTTTCAGGTCTTCTCTTCAATACAGCATGATGTTCATTTAGTAAATTATGGAGTCATATAGACCATAAAGCAGGGGATGCTTTAGGGTGTGGCTACCTTGTGATTGACAGGTCGCTACCACGGCGTTTCACAGTGTGTTTTCAGTTCATGAAAGTTAGTTGTGACATTTTTGGTCGCCTAAAAATGTCTTATTCAGCATTTGGATGTAGCTCCACTCTCTCGTGTGACTTCTGGTTGCAAAAAAACAAGATTACGATGACCAAAACGCCAAACTTGAGGCTTCAAAACCGTAATCCACAAACCAACGGGTGATGTCACACTGACTACCTTCACTTCTTTGCACACCTCCCGACAAGCTCTACTAGTCAAATGTTTTAGGATGCAGAAGGTTAAGCTCAGATTTAGCCCCGTGGTTAGGCTCGAGCACTTTTATTGAAGGAGGCAGGTAATGTGCACTCAGGGAACAAAATTACCCATTTACTTCGCACTCTTCTTTTGCTTAAAAAACATACATTTCCTGATCAATTCAAGTCAATGTTACACATTGAGTATGCTGTATGATGTTTTAAAAAATTGATATGTACATACATATTTAATTTCAGGGTTTTTGGGATAGTTAGTAGTAAGATGATAAGTATGAAGTCCAATCTCGCTTCTCTTCCTTCAGGCAACAGTTGCAGCCTTCGCCGCCAGTGAAGGTCACTCCCACCCGCGAGTTGTGGAGCTCCCCAAGACGGAGGAAGGGCTGGGCTTCAACGTGATGGGCGGCAAGGAGCAGAACTCGCCCATCTACATCTCCCGCATCATCCCCGGAGGCGTGGCCGAGAGGCACGGCGGCCTAAAGCGAGGCGATCAGCTCCTGTCCGTCAATGGCGTGGTAGGTCCGGCGTATGTGGAGAGAGCCTCGATACATGGTTTGGAGGGAGAGTGCAGACTTTTTCTGATCTTATTTATTATTTAGGGCCTGCTTTCAAAGATATATATCTTCAACTGAAATATTTAACTTCTCACAAAAAAGGAGCAGTGTTTAATTTCCAGTTTTGATATATGAGTAAACAGTCAGGGGAGCGTTTGAGATCAAAGTGCATCAAATGTCTGGAGTAAAGAGCAAGAAATACTTCTCCGACCGCGAGAGAGACTTGAATAACATCGACTCATGCACGTTTCCACATCATATCACAGGGTATTAAAAATGTTGAAAATATTCTTTTTCTTCCTTAGAGGAGTTACTATTTTTTAAGGATATATTCAAATCAGAATCCTTTAAAGCTCCCCTCTCTCCCTCTCCGTGTCTGTAAACCCCCTGCAGAGCGTGGAAGGCGAGCACCACGAGAAAGCGGTGGAGTTGCTGAAGGCGGCCAAGGACAGCGTGAAGCTAGTGGTCCGCTACACCCCCAAAGTGCTGGAGGAGATGGAGGCTCGCTTTGAGAAGCTCCGTACGGCCCGGCGGCGCCAGCAGCAGCAGATCCTCATGCAGCAGCAGCAACAGCAGAACGTGGCCTCTCAGCAGAACCACATGTCGTAGGTGAGGCGATTCATTGCTTTAAGGGTGGGGGGGGAGGGGGACACCAGGAGCACAAGGTAAGGCACCGCCAGAGAATGATGAATGACTAGTCCAGTCCCAAGTTGGAAGGAAATGTCGATGCTACTACGAGGAACTTTCATTTTGTGTTGATTTTGGCAGCCCGCCAACCAGACTCCCTTTAGAAAACCTCTCATTTTACTGCAGCAGAGGTCTGACAGTCTGCCACGAGCAGTTCTGGTTCTGGTTCTCCCGTGCCTCCCTTCCCTCCAGCAGACCCAGCAATACGGCCTTGGCTTCCAACAGCGTGGTGTTGGTGCTGGCTCCCAGCGGGGACCGGTGGTGCTCTCCAAAGGAAGGAAGCACAACGAAGCCAGATCTGGGTCTGTCCATGGTGGGCTGGTCACTGGCCAGAGGCTCCGCTGGAGTCTGAGCTGAAGGAGTTTCTAGTAAACCTGCGTGCCATAAATCGTTTTGTCTGATTTTGTGGGGGAATCGGACCCGATAGACATTAAGAATAACTTGAATCAGTATTTATGATAGGTTTGTGGTAAATATGAAGCTACAGTCGGTTAGTTTAGTGTAGCACAAAGACTGAAAACGGAAGAAAACAGACATCTATGATCTTTTTTCAATAGCTAAACTTTGTCTTTTGGACTGAGACAGCAGAACACACTGCACCCGGCCCGCAGTGTGTATTTTTGTACTTTTAATAATTAATATATCCTACAGAACAAGCTATAGATTATGGATTTATGAGGGCATGGAGAGAAAAGATGAACTGAGACACAACACAGACGAGGTGTGAACTTTTCATGTCAACACACATAAAGCAGATGGATGTTTTTTTTGTCTTGTCTTCAGACAGACGACAGACGCACTCCAAATCCAGATTTTTCCATCATTGTTTAAAAAAAATTCAGTCAATGACAGAAAATATGGGGTTAACGCGACCTCTGGATTTGAGAGCAGTATTGATCTGCTCATCAAACTCTCGGAAAGAAAGCGAATATGCGTATTTCCTACAATGTCAAACAACTCCTTTAACAACTATATTACCCACAACCCCTAATATGATGAATTATTCATAGCTTCACAGATTAATTTCACAAAAAGTTTCGCTGTTTTTTAAAATAATAACTCATCACAGTGCATGTTGAGGGTGAGCACGGATTCTTTGAGCTTCAACATGGATTTTTCTTATTTCATTTGACAGAGTTTTAGATCTGAATTATGCTATTTTAGGAAGGGGATAGAGGATGCAGATATCCGCGTACAGTCTTACATTTTATCATTTTCCTCATGAGCGTGTACAAAGCCTCGGACTTAGACCTCCCAGCTGTTCCAGCTTCAAGGTGACCGGACTGTTTCTGTCAGAAAATCCTGCAGGCAGACATATTAGCATATTTTAAATCTTCCTCAGGAAGAATACATTTTTATACGGTATTGTTTTTATTTATTTATTTACTTCATTCTTTGTTGTAACTTTATCAAACGTTGCATAAAACAGTCTTTCCTGAGTGTTGCTGAAAGTGTCAAAAGTAACACATTTTGCAAGCGTACTGCAGAGGAATATAGAAACAGGCTCAACTCTCTTTTTGACTTTTATTCGCCATGCTCTGCTCAGCTCTGCTCTGCTCAGCTCTGCTCAGCTTTGCCTTGCGACCACTTTTATTGGCTCGTGCGCAGGTAGCAGACATTTACATCCCGGCACAAAGCCTAACACCTCCCTGGTAGCCTATATTTCGCAAACCCAGCAGTCGGTATCCTCTTTGCAAACTTTCCTGCTTCTGCTTGCCAGTGATTCTGTAGTAAAAGCTGTAAATTATTCAAGCTGAAACCGATTACATCTGTGGCTCATGCTCTCTGCAGGTACGTGGACAAGAAGTAGATACAGCCTGCAGTGATGTTACTTGGAAGATACAGCTGGATGGGCGGGGGGGGGGGTGTCTGCATCTGTTTTAACTATATTTTTATAGATAAATTTAGAACAAAGCTCCGCACTTCTCCGTCAAACTAAACTTCCATTGTGTGAAAATAGCGAAAACGTAAAGAAAGCAAAACTTTCCAGGCACTAATCACACCATTAAGCTGAATCATACCATGCTACGCTTTTTTTCTGCCCAGGCTTTCTCGAATTATTTAAGCGTTTTCCCCGGCGTATTGGAGGCGGGCATGTGTCCAAGATCTCTGTGTCAGTGCCCGTTTGATGCTAAATCCCCCAAGCGTATCTCTTGTCTTGCACTTGGCACGGCGCAGCTTGGGAAGGTATTTGGGAGCTTGTAACAGCGTGTTATGGTGGAGCCACAGACGGGGAACTGAGCAGGGATCATGTTTTAAGCAATGCCGGCACGCTGACCGCAGAGATTTGCTCTGGCGGCCAAGAGGCTGCTGACCAAGTGACACGCACAAGTGGACAAGAATGCACCATAAGCTTCTGATTTAAGTGGCATTCATTCATGTGTCTCTGTCTTTGTCTCTCTGACCTCCGCACGCAAAAGACTACATTACACAGCTAGCCGGAGTGAGATTTGAATCTCCTGATCAATAATTAGTACATGATGAATATATGTAAGAAATACTGCGAGTTAATGTTTTAGAAAAAGTGTGTTACACTATAAAACACTGCAAGAAACCCTCTATATGCAACCTTTAGTGACTAAACACATCCACTAGACCCTACATACATTTTCATAATAAGTTTTGAGTTAACAGAAGTTTTGGTTCCTCATTGTACGTATCCTCGTACAACGGTTCGTATGCTTTCTTACGAAAAGTTATTCCTAATTATTTGTGCGTTTTCCTACAAATATCCTGCAACATGTGACACACGTGTCAATTTTCCACTCCAGTCTTTTCAAAATAAACTTCCGTCTTCACAGGTAACTACTCGGTTAGGTTTAGGCAACAAAACTACTTAGTTAGGTTTAGGAAAAGATCATGGTTTGGGTTAAAATAATAACCCATAACCCATTTGTCGCTCTTTATACTTCCTGGTTCACAATTACATGGATCACATATGAATTGATTTTGTGGGATATATACGAATTACAGTGCATTATTCACACAGAATAAGCCTGAGTGGGTATAACTCTGCGTTGTGTTGTATTGCGGTTAACAGGGTTTGTCTTTAAGCAATTCATTGCAAGGCACTAGAATAACCATGATTGTAATTGTGGCCAAAAAATGAAACATTCACAGGGTCTCTCTGCATAAATGTTCTCTCTGTGCCTACATGTGTGACACAAAGCCAACATTGTCTCTGCACAACACAGCAAGCCGGCCACACACAGGCCTCCACAAACTTCTCTTCTAAGTAGCAGATTAATATGAAAATCAATAAAACTTTAGATCTAAAATGTACTCTAAAAACATGAATGCACTTTACACTTGTTTTAAAGTAACTTGACATCACATATGGTAAAAAAAAATACTGAAAGTAAACACTACTAACACACCAGACTCTAGCCTTGACAAACTTCTCCCCTAATTAACAGATTGATTATGAAAATACATCAAACTTTAGCTCCAAAGCTTAAATATATCAATACATTCACTTTACACTAGTTTAAAATAACTTTATGTCACATTTATAGCAAAAACATTGAAAGTGATCAGAACTAATAACATGCTTACCTTCACAGAGAGGAAAAGTCAAAGAGGAAGTAGAGTTACAGGAAGTGCTACACATATAGTTAATAAAATAAAACAGATTTATATTCTTCATGTTGAAACAACTGCTGAAAGTATACAAATTCGAAAATATATGCATTTTCTCCCATAAAAACATACTAGCAACACTTGATTTGAAGTGTAAGAAAAGTAGGAAATATAACACTAGATACCCTTCAAAATAAAAGTCTGTCATCTCTATGTGGTGAGTCTTTTATTTAAGGAATAATGTTGTGGCTTCCTTGTATTCGGCATGACATTTGGATAGCATGATGGCACAAGACTGCCTTAAAAACAAGTTTGTTGTGCCAAAAGCGTGAAAGTTGAAGCTTTAAAACTGGTATTAGAATTAATTAATCGCAAATTAATTACACATCTGTTCAAAATGTACCTTAAAGGGAGATTTGTCAAATATTTGTAGTGCATTTTGCATAAACAAATATGCTCAAATCATAATGGCAAACTGCAGCCCAACAGGCAACAACAGCTGTCAGTGTGTCAGTGTGCTGACTTGACTATGATTTGCCCCAAACTGCATTATTATCATAAAGTGGGCATGTCTGTAAAGGGGAGACTCGTGGGTACCCATAGAACCCATTTTCATTCACATATCTTGAGGTCAAAGGTCAAGGGACCCCTTTTGAAAATGACCATGCCAGTTTTTCCTCGCCAAAATTCATTATCTAATGCAAACTTTGGGTGAATTTAGGAGAAATCTACAGACGCAAATAGATAAAGTAGTAAAATAAACACCTAAATGTGTATTTTGGATGTTTTCTTTCCACTAGTCTGAAAGAAGACGTGCTATGGAAGCAAAATAGCCCAAAAAACAATGTTTTTGCCTGTAGTATCTCACATTAAAAGCTATAAACCCTCAGGGTAAAGCAGAATTAGCTTGATAACACTCTCAGTGTGAACCGTCAGCGATCTCAGAGGCATCGCTCTCAGCTTGTCTCTCTTCTTTTTTAATGATCTGCAGGTTGTTCCAAAAGAAGAAGAAGTGAAGGAGAGCGAAGAGGTGGATCTCAAAGACCATCTGTTTTTGCGTTGAGAATCCCAAAGGAAGCTCTCCGTCGCGGAGGAAAAAACCACCAAGTAGAAGACTCTTTTACTTCCTCTCTCCCTTCCAGTGTACCACCGATTACTGAGCAAATACAAAGAGAGCCGTTCGTCCTGAAACTGGTGCTTTGAAAAACAAGAGTGAGGGAGGCTGGCATCGAAAGTTGTCCATTTTAACTTTGTATTCCCTTTTATAAGTTTGTTCTCCCCGAGTCTTACTGGAACTCCCTCTCTTGTGTTTTGTTGTTTTGTTTACAGTCATCCACTTTTGATTGCTTCCCGACATCCATTATTACACCGTGGCACCTTTATGCCATTTTCGCCATAGATATCATTTGTACAGTGGTGTTTCTATTCTTCAACTGGTGCTCGTGTCTCCGTATGAATGACCATCGGTTTCTTTTTTTGTGTCCCGTTTTGGATAAACGTGAACTCTTTTTTACCTTCTATATTGTAGCAGGACAGATTTTGTATCTTGTAGGTTTAGCAATAACACACATCCTTCAGTTTTTACACTCAAATTCCCGATCGGATACATGCATATATATATACAGAGTTTATGGGATAGGTGCACATGTGAATCATTGTAAAGCAAACTGGGTCTTATAAGGCAGCTTCTGTGTCCAAATCTATCCTCCGTGCCATTTAAAGAGATTACTGATTTACATGGTGGCATGGATAATTAATGTGCAATAAACTGCAGACGTTGTAAGCTACTCCCAACTGAGATTTATCTAGAAAAATATATGTTACCGAGAGATTTTTAACGAGGTTCAAATCAATCCTCGCAAATGTTAACTGTGTCCGCGACCAACAGAATGTCACCAGTTTTCATTCTAGCAGAATTAAATCCAAAATATAGAGCTAGAATTATTTTTCAGACGTGTCTATTTTATAGTTTATGAGATTTAACATAAAGTTTTATTGTTCCTTTTAAATATTATGTGTTCTTTCTGAGACGTGCAGATTATTATTTCAAATCTATTCCTTGTATAACAGCTGTATACTAGTTCCTGTATGTGGAGGATGGAATCTGCCAAAATAAATAAATAAATAAATAAATAAATAAATGACTTAATGAATACAATTTAATAATAAATAAATGTAAAAATCTGAAAAATAATAAATGAAAAATAGATGCAAAAATTATGCATTTAAAAGTTAATATAAATAAATAAATAACTCAATCAATGCAATTTAATAATCAATAAATAAATGTATAATTAAATATAAAATAAATGAAAAATAAATACATACATTTAAATAAATAATAAATAAATACATGTAAAATATTATTTTAAATAAAAGGGGAAATTAAATAGAAGAGTGGATAGATAGGGAAAGTAATACAAAGATAAATACATAAAGAAGCAAATAAAAAACATTATGTCACATTTTAACAATTAATTAATGCCTACATTTATTTTTGATATTATTTTTGGTTCATTTAATGGCATATTTATTTATTTATTTAATTATCTATCGAGTAATTTATTTACTTTTGATTTTGGCAGGTTCTGTCCTTCATACATGTTGACCTGCATTTCTGTTCTGACAATCATTTTTGAGAAGTTATGAGTTATCACTTCCTGTTTTCCTCTGTACCTGTTTAAGGGAAATCTGTTTTTAAACTTAATCCGCCAGGTCTGTGTTTACTTTTCTGTCGTCTCCATCTTTGGTGCTAAGCGCTCCTTGTTGTGTTTTTTTTTCTGCACTAAACTTCCCAGAGATCACTTCTTAGTCGATCTTTCTGTCTCTGATACCATCTTGTGTTTTTTCTTTCAGTAGGTGGCGCTCTTCTCTTTGTTTGTTGAACCATGCAGGCTTTACCTCTTTTTCTTCTTATTTACCAGAAACAAATCCAAAACATAAAACGCATCACTTCCTGTATGCCAGAGGATTTATTATGTTAAGAACAGTGAATGAAAAGCTGTCATGAAGTCGTGTTTTTCATGAAATGTTGACGGAAAGTGTTCATTTAATCTTTCGTGAGCTACATCTAATTGCACAAGTCCAGCAGAGCAAAATCCTCCTCCATGCATAACATGTGCCACGCTGCCAGATGTTCCTAAATAACCTGTTAGCGCTAAGGTCACTTAATGCCAAAGAGTTTGCATTAGGTCACCTGTGTGCTCGGGTTTTATAGGATATTCACTCACATCTCAATACAACAGATCCCTTTTTGTATCTTTAACTCACAGGTACTCTTTCTTAATTGACTTACATTTTTGAAGCTGATGGTCCTGTACTTACCGTAAAGATAAAAAAAAAAGACAACAAACTGTTGATATGCAATTGTTATACATACTATATTTGTATAAATAAATCTATGTGCTTGTGTACAGTGAATGCTTTGTCGACCCTTCCTTCATATCCCGTACTACATCTTTATGGTATCATTTAGCGTTTAGTTATCTTCGATTTGTTGCCTATTGAATAATTCTTGGCAAAAAAAGCAGATACAAAATATAGATTTGCAAAAACACAAAGAGATAAAAAATTATTTATTGAGAAAAAGGTTTTGGTGGGAACACAGAATCCAGCAGATCGTGGCAGTGTGTGCACTGCAGGAGGGAGTCTTGCAGGTCTAGTTTCTTGTTCGTTGGGTAGTCACATTTCAAATATATTGAGCCTTAAAGGTACAGTGTGTAGGATTTGGTTGCATCTAGTGGTGTGGTTGCAGATTGCAACCAACTGAGTACCCCGTCGCTCACTCCTCCATTTCCAAGACTGCGGTAACGTGAGCCGCCGAGTGCAAAGCGGTGGTAACTCTGTTCGCCTCGCTCAGAAGCCATCTTTGCTATAATAACATTACTTTAGGAGCAACGGAAGTCAGACGGTGGCTGGCGGTACCACGGTTTTGTACTCTGTGGTTCACGTTACCGCAGTTTCACAAGCGTGTTGGAGAACTACGGTGCCCTTCAGGTAACATAAAAACGTGAAAGGCTCTCTCTAAAGCCCGTGTTTGGTTTGTCCATTCTGTGCTATACTGTAGAGACATGGCGGAGCAACATGATGGACTCCGTGAAGAGAACACGCTCCCTATGTAGATATGAAGGGCTCATTCTAAGCTAACGAAAACACGACGACTCTTAGTTTCAGGTGATTATACACTAATGAAAACGTATTTATGAATATTATATTTCATTTCTGCCAAAATGTTACACACTGTTTCTCCAAAATACTGCAATCATGTGTAAGTTTTTAAGATTTAACCTTTATTTTTCCAGTATATTGAGAGTCCTAGCTAAGATTGCAGCATAAATGTTTCACACATAAAAGCAAAAACACTAAAATAATAAATACTAATTGATAAAACTTCTAAATTCCCAGCCCCTCGGTCTCATACCTACTAAATTATTAAATATAATAGTATGTAGTATAATGAATTTTACAGTAAAAGCTGTGATGTGTTAATTTCTCATAACAATGATACAACAGCTCGGCCTCCTCTCAGAGCTCTGAGTGCAGCTGCTGAAGGTGAAGTGATTAAACCTTGTGCTCTGAAATGTCCCTCTGAAGACTCGTCCAGCTTTTTAGCCCTGGAACAGAAAGTCAATGGCCTTTTGTCAGCTCAATACTGAGAGCAGACACTGGAGCTAATAAAGAGACTCTTGTAAATGGAAGGTATTAAACTCAAACGGTGACAGTAGAAGCACAAAGCTGTGCTGTTACTTCACCGGCAACGTGTTGTACACGGTGTTATGTGCAATAAAATCCCCGTTAGAGCTTTTTTTTCTCCAGCAAAACAGCCAATTCTACAGCAAGTGACCAAAGCCTGAAGTGACAGAAGTTGAGGGTGCAGGTGACGTTAATGCAGGTGACAAATCCCTCACCTGTCCATGGCTATTTATCAGGAGCAAAGAGCCTGAATGTTGTTAACACCTTCTCAGGATGCTGGAGTTGAAACACAGATGATAAAACAATATACTCAATAAGTGATACTTTCTAATATATTAATGGTGTGAAAATAGCTTTCATCGCCTTCTTGATCTTCCAATCTACACCTCTGTGCCCTGAAATAGTACAGACACAAAACTATGTGTGTGTTAACACTTAACAGTGATATCACTCAGGCTGCAACCTTATAACCGTGTTGTCATGTCTTCAGTATGAAGTCGTCTGATGAGTTTGCGGGTCAATAAAAGGTGTAAGTGACAGATGGGAGATGGATGCAGATTTCTTTTTTCTTTGTCACCCATAGTTTTTTTTATCATGTTTTAATAAATATATAAACAGATGTCATTGGTTTCATTCAAATAGAGAATAATTTTGCAGGAAAAAAGAAATATATAGTTAAAAAAAGTTCTCAAAAGGTGAGAAAAATTACATCTATATGGTTAAAATGTGTATAAAATGCAGGGATTGCTTGCCCCATTCTAACCCTGTCAAAAAGAAATGTGCAAAAACATTTATTTTAGGCTTATCAATCTAGGAAAAGACGATATCCCATGGTTTATAAACCCTTTTAAAAAACATGTTCACTAGAACACAACAGGAGGATGAGGATTAATTTATAAAACCAAATCTGGAGATTTCCAAAAGCAAAATATTATTTGAACAAAGACAGCTTTACCTAAAAACTGGGAAAAATGTGACTGTCCCAGTGTCAAATGTTTCATTTTGAGTGCTATTGAGCAAGACACTTGACCTTTAACCTCTTCCTCCAGTAGCACCTTCCTGCACTATAACCCTGTTGGCTAAGAGCACACACAGGATGCTAAGGAGCAAAATAAATGATTATCTACACATAAAGAATCAACACTCAAAGCTGTAGCGTTCTTTTAGCTTATTTATTAGTGCTCTTAAATATTACTTTATAGTTTTCACCAGTTGTTTTGCACTGAATTTCTGAGCGGTGGATGTAAGAAACACAATTTCGTTTTTATGTGGAGCATTAAAAATGACAAATAAAGGAATCTGTTGAATCTTGTACATAATATATGTTTGAGCCCTGCTAACAGTTGAGAAGTATAACCACTTTTGTATCATCTCTTTTGCTCAGACAGCTGTTCAACATCACAGATTTAGCCAGAGGGCAGATTCAACCCTCCAAAGACCCCAGTTAAACATTCATCATAAGATCAGTATTCCCTTCAAACAGGAGGAAATAAAGTACCTTCAAGACTCATAATGTTGCACTTTATAAATATATATATATATATATATATAGTTCCCTGTGGGTTAAACCTACCTGTTTATAGTGATTAAATCCAAGCTAAATATGTAAAGTGTTGATGTAGGAAATAGAAGAAACAGCTCCCCCTTGTGGTCTCTTTGAGTACTACAGTAATGACTGTGCTGGTATTTGAGTCACGCTACACCAGACTCAATTTATTAATAATGTCCATTCTCTGTCATGATTTAAATTCAGCTAAATAGATAATGAAAATCAGATTAAAAATTCTCTCTCTTTGTGTGTCTTTAATTTTCCCCCTGAGTTCATGCTCGACCTCAACGACCTTGATGTAAACTCATCGTATGCTTTCGTGTTGACACTCCTGAGGCCCAGTGAGTGAGCGATCCATGAATCACAACCAGAGTGCAGCCATGGAGAATGACATCAGTGACATTTGGAGCGTCGTACGCAGCCGTTGGTTGGTCGGTGAAACACAAGCCGCTGCTGGAATGTCCACAATGTTTCACAGGACTGAAGCACAGAGACACAACTGCTGGTATTCGCCTACGGGCAGTGTTTTACTCTGAGCTTCTCTCCAGGTACAATAAGAACAATAACACTGGGCTGTATTGTATTGTATGTTGTTTTTGAATAGAAATGATTCAATATAGACTCATTTTTGCAGACAAATGTCTCACCAGCTAACTCATTTCCAAATTCAAGTGAAACTTCATTAACAATTGGACCATTTTTACCTGACCAGCAGTGGCACATTTACTCAAGTACTGTTCTTGACACACATTTGAGATACTTGTGCTTGAAAAAAGTATTTCTATTTTATGCTACTTTATTATTTATACAACTCAGCTACATTTTAGAGAAACATTTTTTTTGTGATCGAATTTGATTGATTTTAAAGATATGCATTGGAAATTATTAACAAAAATGATATAATAAAAAATATTAAAAAAAGACATAAAATCATAATAAAATTGTATTGTTATTGTTGTTATTGTTGTTGTTGTTATAATTATTATTATTATTATATATAAAAATATATATTATACATAATATATATGTATAATATATATTGTTATATTTATTACTTTTATTATTATTATTATTAATAATAATAATAGTAAAAGCAAAAAATATAAAAACATATATTATAAATATATCTTACTTTACTACATGCTTATTATTAGTGTTATTATCATATTATTATTATTATTATTATTATTATTATTATCAGTAGTAGTAGTAGTACAAAATGTAAAATATTATGATAATTATTATACTTTTTATACCACTACATCTAATTAACGGCTTTAGTTACTAGTTCATTTACATATTTTTCATACAAAACATGTGAGCTTTATGAATACGATAATCTGTAATAAATTAAACCACACAACAGTAAATAAAATAGTTAAAATGATCTCCACCTCAACCAGCTACAACCATAAAATGCTACTTACATATTAATGCATTGGCAAAAATAATCTAATAAAAAAATATATAATAATATAAAAATCACAGGGGCCACTTTTTGCATTATGAGTCCTTTTTGTTTTGATAGTTTATATAAATTTTGCAAAAAATACATTTTCATTTTCCACGCAGGACGTTTACTTCTAATGAAGTATTTACATTAAGTTAATTATTTTAGTTTAGTTTAAGTTTTAATTTAGTAATTTAGAATTTGCTGTATATGTTTACAGTTAATTGTATTGGTTATTGTTGTTTTCTTGTCTTATCATTTGTCACATGTTCAATATAAGTAGTCTAAATGTTAATATTGCGTCTTTTATTATAGGATTCTGAATACTTCTCCCACCACTACAGGTACTTGTACTCTACATGAGTCTACTCCACTACATTTCAAAAGGTATTATTGTACTTCTACTTCTGATACTTTAAATACAGTTAGCAGAGAGAACTTCTATACCTTTGCTTTTGAATGCAGCTCTTTTGCTTGTTACTGTTCACACATTGTGTTACTGCGACTTTTACTTAAGGATCTGAATGTTTCTTCCACCACTGCTGACCAAGATCAGCAGCAATAAACTGTCTTTAGTTCTCCTATCATCAGTATTTTCAATCAGTAATAAGGATCCTAATGCTGAAGAGCAGAGCAAAAATGATGATATATTGAACCACCATAAAAAGGAATCATATCAGAGAGGCACAGGTAGATGTTTTGTATTTATTTTTCAATTTAACAAAGACGTAGCACATTAGAGCGAATAGAAGACGACGTTGTAGGAGAGGAAATTTGATTTAAGGAGTAGAAATGCAATCATAACAACAATAACCACAAAGGAAATATGGATTTTCTGAGTTTGATTTTAACAAATGTACTGCCTTTATATAAACTAAAAAGAAATGCAGCTTACTTACAGCATGGTCATGATGCAGTATCCACCCTCCCCCCTCTAGTACTATTAGAGACCATTTGTTCTCCACTCTGGTGTTGACGGTATAATCGAGGGTGTTAATGATGACTCACATTTGGAAGGAGAGAACAAACTCTTAACACACTCCCAGGCGCATAGAAGTACAAAAATATACTTAAATATCACAAAAAAAGGACAAAAATGTGTCTTTTTCTGCATTATTTTCATTTATTATTAACATTTTTGTGTCTGTTTGTGTTTAAATTCTTGCTACGATGCAGAAAAAAACACATTTTAAGAGGATTAATCTGCTGTAATGACTCATACGCAGTAGAGTGATTACAGCAGCGTCAGATGATTAATGTTATCAGCTGACCTCTATCAGTTTCTAATGTGATCTCCACACCTTGTTAGCTGGACACAGTCTAGACTGTCCTGCCACGTGATGAATAACTTGCCCTTTTATTTAGATTTTTTTTTTAAAAAAACACACACACATACATTTTTTGGACTCATTATGATGCAAAAGCACACTAATCTGCTATCTTAAATGAATAATTCAGCTGTAATATTAAAAGCAGACGATGCGTAAGCGCAAAACTCTGACTAATCAGTGTTGTAATGACGGCAGCTGCTCGCACCATTAGATAATGTGTTACTCTGTGTGTGATAACCTGTTTTTTCAGAAGAAATCTGGTAAAAACGCAACAAAAAGTGTGAGCTACTCACCAGTTTTTGGTGTTTCTTATAGTGTTTAGTCATGTTTTAGTGTCTTAAAACTCCTAAATGGACATATTTCTTCCCTATTTTAGCTAATTACACCTCCTTATTATTAATATGTGAACACGTGGTCATGAAGAAACACAAAAAGCTCATATTTTTATACAAAACAGTGAAAGATTTAATGTTCATGACAACATGGAAAGTAAAAAAACTGCTTAAATAGCATGTTGGAATAATGCAACATTAACTGTCATAATTAAATATGTCTCATTGGGTATAATAGCATGTATAGAATAAATGAGTATTTACATTATTTACAATCTCATGTACAGTATAAAAGCTGCAGGTCCTCCTTCAGATTTTGCACTAAACTAGTTCTTGTTGCAAATGCAAGCTGGTGTTTTGGTAAAAAAAAGCAGCAAAGCAAAGCCTCCTTCACAGGACGTGGTAGACGGGTCTGGACCCAGGGCTCTCCGGCGTGCACGGCTGCGAGTCGGTGCTGCCGGACGAGAAGGTGGCGGCGTCTCTCTGAGCCGCCGGTCCACAGCTGGACTCCACCGAGGACAGACGGTCCACGATGCTGGAGAGACACTCCAGACTGGAGGCTCCGACCGCCTTATCGCATGAACTCTCTGATAGGGAAGAAGGGAAGAAGACATAAATTGCTTTTCATCTATATGTTCGTCAGGTTTTATGGCTTTTATAATAAATCCTGGTACTCCCAGAGGCAGAATAAAACATAATCTACCATTCAGTTATTAGGTTTTTTAAAGCTGAGCACAAATATTCATATCAGGCTGCTGTCAAAAAGGTCTTACCGTTCCTTGCATATGAATAGCTGCTGCTGTAGTTTGCATTCACGTGTTGCCACAGTGGACTGCTGCTGTCAGCCTGTAAGGGAAAAGGGGAAATTTACCCTTGAATTCATGCAAACAAAAACGTAAATTCATATATATGAGGAAGAAGCAGGGGAGGAAAAAAAGGCGCAAAAACAACCGATGCCCTTCACGATATTCTGGACAGGCTAATAAATCCTAAATTCCAAAGTTATGGGGCTTCTTTATTTTCACTTCCACCTTAAAGCCAAAGTGGCAGTGTGTGCGCTCCCCTTCCCTTTCCCCTTTCCCCGGGCTTCCGAGCGTGCCGAATCGATTGTATCAGTGGAAGCAACACCAGTTTGTGCAAGATGACACTTTCTCCTAGTAAATCTGCAGAAAATCCTGGCAGCGGTTGCAGAACATGCAGTCAGGATGGAATGCAGAAAAGCGGCCCCGGTTTTTCTTTCCTGCCAGACATCAGTGAGGTGGATTTAGCTCGGTTTATTAGGGCTATAAAGTGTCCGGTGGTGGGAAAGCCATTACTCCATCCAGCCTGATAAGTTCTTTTTGTATTAGTTGAAAAACACCGTCACCTTCAAGACTGTTGTTGAGAATAACCTGACCTTTCATAACAAGCATCACACACACTACACAAGACTACAGGAGAGGTGTTTAGAGTAGAGTATGACATGCATGGAGAAGTTTGGTAATTGAGGTCTTGGGGCAAAAAACAAGCTTTTTTGATTAAAAGTTTTCTAAATTGGAAATCCAGCCTCTATTTTGAAATGAAATACTCAACGCGGTAATGAGAAATGGCAACAGGGGCGGTGGAGTTTCTACAAGATGAAGTTGTGACTTGCATGCAGCTGTAGTTATTTCCCTATTGGACAACCAGATGTTTGCATGAACATGTGGATGAGAGGTTCTTACCATGCCGTCAGAGCAGCTGGACAGAGGGCTCCCGGGCTCCGAGCTGCTCCCTCCAGGCAGGCCGTAGTAGTTCTCCACCTGCTCTCGCAGCAGATCCTGCAGGCTCTCGATGTACTGGATGGCGTTGCGCAGGATCTCCACCTTGGGAAGACGCTGGCTGGGGTTGGCCGACGTGCATCGCCGCAAAGCCTCGAAAGCGTGGTTGACCTTCTTGAGCCGCCGGCGCTCGCGCATGGTGGCGGCCCGCCTGCGGTCCACGAAGTTGGACTTGCGCTTGCAGGCCTTGCAGGCCCACTGGAGGCAGTGACCCGGCTGGTGGGGGGCCCCCGGGATCCTCACGTGCTCGTCCTCGTCGTCGGAGCCGTCGAGCTCCGCGCCGGGGCCAAACTCCAGGCTGTCCGGAGACGAAGCGCACGCTCTGTCGTAGTACATCTGAGATGGCGAGAAGACGTCCATAGTTGCTTGGAGAATGAGAGTCTGAATGGATGGAGAGATGGGTAGAGGAGTGGAGTGGGGTGAGAGAGAGGAGACCTCTGAGTGATATGAGGGGTCTGTTGCCCCGGGCCCCCCTTATATGCCCCCAGGCCAGAGCCAAGGGCCCACATTGGCCAGATCTAATTACCATGGCCCATTGGCCCAGCCAGAAGGCAGGCTGGGGTTAGCTCAGCTCCCTCCCAACCCGCTGCCTCTCACCCCCCAGTACCCTGCAGAGTTTCCCACATCTGCACTTACTGGTGTTTTCCTACTCATCACCACTCTCTCCTTCCAACAAGGCCGCGATGAACACAATGCTTGGGAATGTTTGGGGAGACATTTGCAGCTCCAAACCACCACATGACCTCTTTTTCTTCATTTTTTTTGCTTGATTTATCTGCAACCGGGCCTCAAGGCGTCAACGTCGAGGTTGACAATGAAAGTCGCTATGAAGACATTTTTAAAAAGTGTGTTTTGTTTGTAGTCAAACTGTGCAGAATAAAGAGGTTTGACCGCTTCTCGTAGGAGCCCAATTTTTACGGCAGGGAGACAACAGCGTTGCAGATGCAGCCCAGCTGCAAAGGGAAGGTGTAACATTTCAAGCCCAGTGAATTCACATTACGGCGGTAAGCCCCCTCTAAACACCGAAGGTGCTGCGAATGAGGTGATCCTGCCTGTTTGCCAAAGCTCATTAAAACAGTAATTACACAATTGACACCACTGCCCAGCAGTTTCCCTGCGCCATTTTGCCTCCGAGGGCCAAATTTTAACCATTAAAAGTTATTGACACAAGTCAAGTGCTTCAATTCGGCACACAACAGATGGCCATGATGGTGCAGGGTTTTACGTGGCTTTAAGCAATGAGGAATGCAGAGATGTTTACAGTGCAGAAATCTCTCGTTCTTCTTTTAAATTAAAAGTCCTCGATCGAAGAAATTCTTAGTCGACTGACGCGATTTTGTCTATTGATTAGTTGATTTAATCGACCGAGTTTCTCCACAAAGAATCACACAAAAGCACAACTTTAAATCTTGTGTTTACCAGAGATCAAACAAAAAAAAGGTAATAAATGTGAAATGAAACCTTAGAAATTTCCAATTATATGAAACTAAGGCTGCAACGAACGATTATTTTCATTGTTGACTAATCTGTTGATTATTTTCTCGACTAGTTGTTTAACGCATTAACGCAAATTCATTTTAATGCCACAAATTTCAGGTTAAATAGCGCTCCAAACTTGCGCTAAATTTTGGCGAGGAAAAACTGCCCATTTTCAAAGGGGTCCCTTGACCTCTGACCTCAAGATATGTGAATAGAAATGGGTTCTATGGGTACCCACAAGTCTCCCCTTTACAGACATGCCACTTCATGATAATCACATGCAGTTTGGGTCAAGTCATAGTCAAGTCAGCACACTGACACACTGACAGCTGTTGTTGCCTGTTGGGCTGCAGTTTGCCATGTTAGGATTTGAGCATATTTTTTATGCTAAATGCAGTACCTGTGAGGGTTTCTGGACAATATTTGTCATTGTTTTGTGTTGTTAATTGATTTCCAATAATAAATATATACATATATTTGCATAAAGCAGCATATTTACCCACTCCCATGTTGATAAGGAATATTAAATACTTGACAAATCTTCCTTTAAGGTACATTTTGAACAGAAAATTTGTGATTAATCGTGATTAATCTTGGACAAGCATGCGATTAATCACGATTAAATATTTGAATTGATTGACATCCGTATAGTTTCAAGCTTTTGACATCTTGTTTCTAGTAAATAAAGACTGCAAACTGCTCTGGTGTGTTTAATTGTCTCTCTATTTGCAGAGACTTGGGCTTTTTTTTTTTCCAGCTCACCTCTGATGAGCTTTGTCTACTTTAGGTAATGATGTTGTTGACAGCTTACAAGGATACAATGCGGATATTTTCTCACAATGTGTCAAAGCGTTTGTCGAGCCCCCTTTCTCTGGGAACAACTGTGTGCACCTAAGAAAACACAGCAGTATACCTGCTGCTTGCTGCTGCTGCTGCTGCTGCCTCTGAATTACTGCCGGCAGAGTTTGGATTAGCCACAGCTGAAGAAGACATCGGCTTGTAGCTGCTGAGAAGATCAAAGTCTGCTGAGGGCTGAGAACAACGTCGACAATGAGAAAACCTGCTATCAACCGATGGCTGATTGAAGCTGGAGTTAGATTGGAGCAGCACATGGTGTTACTGTGGCTCAGGCATTACGCACAGGCCCTGTGGCTGTGATGTGGTCTCTTGGGAACTCTGTGGGTTTGCTTTCTTGTTGTTCTCAAGGGTCAGAGACAGAGTTAAGTGAAGGGCAGGAGGTGATCTTTAATGTCCATCTCCCTCACGTCTGAAAACCTTATTTCTTCTAAACGGCCTCGTGCTTTGACTTAATATTGGTGCAACACAAACACCCAGACAGAGAGGACATTTATCACTTTACTTACATTCCTGCGGATTAGATTCCTCTCCAAAGCTAATTTTTTGGTGAAATTAAAGCACGTATTTAATCATAATTTTATATATATTTTAACTGCCAAAATATTGTTGGTGAAATTTTTCTCGGCACATTTAAAAAAAAATAAAAAATACACATTTATTCAGGATTTTTTATTCTAAGGAAAATCAGTTATTTGAGTAAATAAAGTTGAATGAAAAAAAAGAAAGATGCATTCTTTTTCAAAGCGAAGTGGTTTTAGATAGATAGCAGGGTAACAGCTGGGATACACGACTATTAAAAAAGTGAGTATAGTGCATTATTATCTGTTCTGCAGGCTATTCCCCGCCATATAAAGTCCATTTTCTCTTTCCCCACATGAATTACTGTATAGTGAAACACAAAAAAAAAAAACATTTTGAGTGGCAACAGCATTTGTTTGGCAGAGAGCAGAAAGAGGTGCTGCCAGCAGTGAATCCTGCTCCTATATCCAGGATATTCAAGGAGAGTCTGGATAAATCAGAGCATTATCCCCCCTTCTTCCTATCACTGCTCGCCTTTCATCAGCTTTGACTTTTAAAACACTGCCTTCACAGCCAAATGAGAATTATATGGTGTCATCAGTAACACCGAAATCCCTGTAAAGCTAGAAAAAGAGAGAGAGAGAGAGTCGGGGCTGCTTCTTTGGGATGGAGCAGCCATAAGAAACACAGCTGGATGTAGAGTTCTTACAGTCTTCTAATAGCACAAAATGCAGGTTTTTTATGCATATATGTCAGCAAAATATTTAAATTTTAGACAGTAATAAGTACCAAACTGTTCTTTTTCAAGGACAAACTGTGATTATGCAGTCATCAGCAAACAGACGTTAAATTAGCGGATACCCACAGAGCTGCAGCATGTCGTGAAGTAACACTGCTATCAGACTGAGTGAGTGGGCAGGGGCCCATTAAAATCACATTACTGTTTAAGGGGGATCGCATTTCTGTCTGGTTTCTACAGAAAACTGGATATTTTGTAGAAGATATGAATAGTTCTGTTGAAAAGAGAAAGATTACTGTGTTTCTCAGCTCTTAATTCAGCTCACTGGTGGAGGAAGTATTCATTTCCTTTACTGCAATATGTCAAAATACTCCACGACGAAGTACTGCTTTCAAAATTTAACTTAAAAGTATAGAAGTATGTTCAGTAAAATGTATTCTATTTTATAGGCTACGTTATTGCAGGAGTGCATAAATATAATGACATAAATTTACATTTGCTTATGATGTTGTTCATACTTACTGTATATCATTCCTACAATGTTTATATATTTTATAGTGAAAAAGGGAAATTGAAAAGTAAAGAAATAAACAAAATACTAACAATAACAAAGGAATAAATAATAAAAAAACACACACAGAAAATAATAATAATAATAATAATAAGAAGAAGAAATAAATAAATAAACATTGTGAAAAAATAAAAATGTACTCTAAGTATTAAAAGTAAAACGGACTTTGTAATTATGCAGATATAATTTATATTTTTGGATTATTATTAGTGATACTTTATCACTTAAGCAGCATTTTAATTCTGACTACTTTACAAATACTTGACCTATTAAAGCAGAGTAGAAGAATAGCAAATATTGGATTAGTTAACTTGATTAATCCCCAAAAGGGAAACAAAAAAAAATAATATGAAAAAAAATATCATAAAAAATATGAAATGAAACCTTAAAAATTGACAATTATATGAAACTAGAGCCGCAACCAACGATTATTTTTATTGTCAACTAATCCGTTGATTATTTTTTTGATTAATTGATTAGTTGTTTGGTCTATAAAATCTCAGAAAATGTCGATCAGTGTTTCCCAAAGCCCAAGATGACGTCCTCAAATGTCTTGTTTTGTCCCCAACTCAAAGACATTCAGTTCACAGAGGAGTCATAGAGGAGTAAAGAGACCAGAAAATATTCACATTTAAGAAGCTGCAATCAAAGAAACCTATTAATTGATGATCGAAATAGTTGGCAATTAATTTAATAGTTGACAACTAATTGATTAATGGTTGCAGCTGTATATGAAACCTTATGAATTATGTCAAAACACGTGTCTTATATCTCAGGAAACATACACTTATCATGTCAATTAAACGTTTCTCAACTGTGGGTACAAAAGACCTTTCAAATGGTTCCTTTAATGGTCACTCAACGCACTTTTTAGACACTAAAACCACAGAAAAGGGGGTGACCTTCAAACTTAAGCATGGTTTGAACTCTCCCCCTGGTTCTTTGTTTTCCTCTTGTTGGATGTTACATTGAAGCTTCTGATAAACCTGACACACACATGTCTGTGACACTTTACATGTGTGTGTCTGCAGGTCTGAGAGATGAGGCCGAGTCCCAGAGGTCAACGGGGTCTTTGTGTCGTCCACAGAGATCTGAGGGAGACCAGCTCACCCCGACATCATCAACAAACGCCCCCCTCCCATGTCAGTGCACGACAAACAGGACTCGACGGATTTCATGCCGTTAGCATCATCGTTTTAATAGCTCGCATGTAAACGCTTTGCCATGTGATGATGAATTAAGACCTAATGGCTCAGATAACTTCATTATCCCAGCGGGCTTTGCACTCACAAGCCTGCTGCCCAAGTTTCCATGTCCCCAACATGTGATAGGAGACGAGAGGCACGCTGTGTTTGGAGGGACTCGAGTTACTGTTGTGGGATCAGTCCTGCTGGAGGCCAGCTGGAACAAAGAGAGGCAGCCCGGCAGCAAACTATTCCAGGGTAGTTTAAACTGATTTTATGGACTTCTAATAGCCGTGAATGCTGGGGGAACTGGTAGACCTTGAACTGGTAATGGGTTTTTCCTCTCTTTTGGTGTAAAACAGAGATACAGTGAGGGGTAGAGTGACTTTTTATATGCAGGAATAGGTTTTACCCACCATTTGTCCCTGAGGGGAAAATGTAATTTTTCATGACGATTGTAGTTTTGGACATTTCAATGGTGAAAAGGAGTAACTTAAACATACTATATGTGGCTTGAATTGTTTGTCAAATACATACGACCCCAGAGGAATGGATGCACTTTCCTTTCCACAGTTCGGCCGCACTAAATGGCGTATGAATGACATGGTAATTCGCAAGTCATTTTGCGTGCAATAAGAACGGCGTTCTTGGTTTTGGCGCGTCCTTTGTATGCAATGTAGTCTGTATTGACTGCAATGTAAACACATCCATCGAGTGTCAAGTTATTTTTAAGTGACGTTGGTGACATATTTTTCATACTTCTGTTACATTGTTTCCGTACGTATTTTACTCAGTTTACATACTTATTTTAAGCCCAACCATGGTGTTTTTTCCTAAATCTAACTACATTACCATAATTTTGTTGCGTAGCGTAAAAATTACATGCGAAAAGAGGCGTACAAACATAGACTGTATATAAGAAACTGACGTAGTCACCCATTGATTTGTGGCCTGCCGTTTTGAAGCCTTGAGTTCAGCATTTCGCCGTCGCCATCTTGGTTTTATGCAACCAGAAGTGACACGAGAGGGTGGAGCTAAACTGAACTCTCAATAAGACGTTTTTAGGCGACCAAAAAGGTAATAAGTAACTTTCACGGACTGAAAACACACTGTGAAAGGGTTAACATTCTAAGACAAAAACACAGACAACTCCCAGACCAGACAATGTCGTGGTAACGACCTGTCAATCACAAGGTAGCCACGCCCTAATACCATACCCTGCTTTATAAAGCTCTTGAGATCATAAACTCATGTTTACAATGTTTACTGAGGTAATAAATCAAGTGAGAAGTAGGCTCATTTTCTCATAGACTTCTATACAATCAGACTTCTTTTTGTAACCAGAGGAGTCGCCCCCTGCTGGCCATTAGATAGAATGCAAGTTTAAGGCATTTCAGCACTTCACTTTTCAGACCCCGAAGTTGCCCACTGCATACAAATAGCACAAAAAAAGGCTAAAATGCATCCTCATAACACGTGGAATGTCCTTGTAATGTCGTGCTATTTATATGCCTTCCCATGAGATCGGGTTTCTTCCCAGCATGCCCTTGAAGAATGAGAAATTACAGCGGTTTAGAGTATTGCAAAAGTTTAATTTATTGTCTTGGTCAGTTATGTACAAATATTTAAATACAATATCAGCTTTCTTAAAAGAGTTGATCTGCTTCTGAATATAAAATAAATAAATCTAAACATCACGTTATTATAAAATATGTACAAATTTGTTGCTCCTGCTGTACACATGAAGACCACATGGCCAACAGAAGCCAGAATGGCTGAATATAGTGGAAATAATTTAGAGATAAATAATGGAAATTTCTTAATTTTTGAATTGTCGTCTAGTCGAGGTCTTCGCTAATGTTTCAGTTTTCGGAGACGTCCTCGCTGAAGTTGATTTTATCGTCGTTGGTGATGCTGTCCACGATGGAGGACAGACGCAGGAGGCTGGAGGACGCAGAAGACTCACTGGTTCCTGAAAACAAAGGACATTGACTTACATTTCTGTATTTATTGTTGATTTGTAAGTGAAGTTTGACAGAAGTATACCTTCTCTCTGGTTTATAATTGCTGCAGTGGAATGGTCGGCAGAGGTCGGCCAGGTCTCTGAGGACTTTTTCCAGTGATACTCATGACTGGCCACCTATAACAACACAAATCACATGTTAATCATACATATTTTTAGTCAGTTAACATTAAACCTAATGGATAAACACAAGTATATTTAATCAAATTTGGCATTTTCTGTACTGAAAAACATTCCAGAAACAGGCATAATAATTTTGACAGACATAAAAACCCAAATAAATGAATAAAAAAATGAATATTATTGGAAGATCATAGGGACATCCTGACTTAAAATGATAAAAAGTGTCCAATATTAACATCAGTGACTAAGTGAATGTCACACTGTTAGTGTCAACTGGAATAAAAGTCAATAAAAGTCAAAATAATGTAAAAAATAGCAACACAGACACCTCACAAGTTCATACAAGAATATTATAGGACATAAAAATATCATTAAGTTGTCATTATAAAATCATCTGAATACCACGTGCACACTGAGGAATACCATGGGAATACTGTGAGGATTTTATTGGTTATCTTACACTGTGTTCTTTGAAGTTTTGAGATGATCCGTTTGGCGTTTTCTCCTGTTCATCCAGATCTTGCAGCAGCTCCTGTAACCTCTCGATGTAGCTGATGGCGCTGCGTAAAATCTCCACCTTGGGTAGCCTCTGGTTGGGGTTGGCCACGGTCTTCCTTTTCAGCACGTCGAAGGCCTCGTTGATCTTCTTGAGCCTCCTCCTCTCCCGGAGCGTGGCGGCCTTGCGTCTGTCCGTCGGCGCCGACTTCCTCTTGCAGATCTTGCAGGCCCACATGAGGCACCGGCCGTCGCAGTGCGCCCGGAGACCCGGGGGAGCCAGGACGTGCTCCTCTCCACTGCTATCCTCGGACGGAACATTATCCTGGCCCGGAGACAGCGGGCTGTCGTTGCCGTTGTACAAGGGGGAAACCCCGGACATGTCCAGGTGCTGCAGTGGTCCATGATCCCCTTCTTCCAAATAGCGCAAATCATTGAAAAGATAAGGGTTGGTCTCAAAAAGGTCCATCATATTGTTGCGTCCCCTCTCTCTCTGTGTTTTGACAGTGGGTCTCTGGCATTTAAACAGAGCAGCAGGGACACAAGTCACCAGGCTTATATATAGAATGTGAAACTCTACCCAACACTTTGGCTGTCACACTGCATCAAGCATTTTTTTTTTTTCAATGGCTCTTTACAACCCTACTGACTTTGTGCAGGAAACGCATATACATTAAGGCCTATTGAAATGTCACCTCAGGTTTCATGACAGGTGCTTTAAAATATCTGTATCCGGACACAAAATGGCAGCACAAAGATATTTCTCTGTGTCTGGAAGTTGTTTTTTTTAATGAGTTTTTTAGTTAGATGTCTGAATTAAGGTCTGTGATTAACACAAGAGATTTATGAATGAATGAATGAATGACAGACTTTATTTCGAACATAAAAATAAATAAAAACAGATACAAAATAATAAACAAAACAAGAGTAATTCGAAAAGGAGTAGGTAGAAGTAAAACTTTTCCCTACCCCTTTCTCATGTCTCCTCTAATAACTCATATATCATGCAATGATATTATAATATAATATATAAACTATCCCAGATTTATTTACATCCCAAATGAAATATATGAACAGCATTCCAAGTTTATTTACAACCCACATATCCATCCGGAGTTAAAAAGTAGATATAAACCAACCCTTAACGCAACCCTTATCACAACTCTTCCTCAACCATATACCTCTCAAAAATATCTTTTGTTGTATAGGTTTTTAAAGTGATTTATATTTGTGCTCCGAGATTTTAACGTTTTGTTCTACGACATAAAATACATCAGTAAATCTTAAAGTCTTAAAAAGGCGTTTGCTATAACTTCCGCTGGTTCTAATGCTAGTGGCTAAATGAGACTACTAAACGTCATCACGCCGACTCTGGCGTCCGCCTTTACGGCCTTGTTGTGTATACTCACGTTCATGCGACTGTGGTGTAGTTCGTTTATAGCCTGACGTTAGCTTTTCACTTCTTGCATGTATACTTCAAATATCCTAAAAGTGGCGTTAATCTTGCTGAACAAAACGTGTAAGTATCGTAAATGTGTGTTTGCAACTGAGCTTAATGGAAAAAATCCCTTTGGCTTTTTGTCAAGGGAACAAAGTACAATGCTAACTTCCTGGTTGAGCTATAAAAGAGATACGTCATCCTTGCTGCACTCTACGAAAAAGTAATGCACTATAATTTGTATATAACGTAATCGTGAACAGGTGATGTTGTGTAAAGAGCGACAAATTCCGCATACAGGGAGGAGACCATGGGTGGATCGGTGGGTCTAAAAACACCGGACTTTCACCCAGGAGACCGCTGTCCGTGTCCCATGTAAAACCAGAAGTCGATGTCTACTTATTTGTCATGTGACTTCCGTACTTAATTAACGCCACTCCCAAACCACAATCTTTTCCTAAACCTAACCAACTAGTTTTGTTGCCTAAACACCGCAGTGGCTCGTGCAGGCACACTGACCGCTTGTGTTGCTGGACATTCGTAGGAAAACATACGCGAAATAACAAAATTACTTTTCGGAATTTGTCATACGAACCGTT
>CAKAOI010039590.1:39027-68211 GCA_916701655.1 Sebastiscus albofasciatus
TTTTTTTTCAAACTGCTGCCTCAAATTATGAGCAGAAAATGGATTATACAACAGTAACACGAACTAGACATGCCATTTGCCACATAGGAGAGTTATCGGTTAAGTTTGGAGAAAGCTGCGAGGATGAGAATGCGTTTTCGGGTTTTTTGGCTGAGACGGAAAAATTTCTTTCACAGCTGAAAACCACTTTGCAGGAGTTGGGAATTAGGCCGGTTGTCAGAGTGCCATGCAGAGAGTATTTGAATTTTTTAAGCATGCAAACCTCACAAAATTCCAGGAAGAGTACACTCCTGAGAGCATGTTGCAGGATTTAAAGAGCCACACAACAAATTTAAAAATGTTATCACTGTGCAGGAATTTAAAAAGTGACTAGCGTGGCATTTTACCCAAAGACCATTTCTCAACTCTTAACGACTGGAAGAACACATGCAGCGTTCGAATCGACGCTGTACTTGCCAACCCTCCCGATTTTCCCTGGAGACTCCCATTTTTCATTGCCCATATTCCCATATTCCTCCCGATTTATGACAATTTTTCACACCTTTTTTTCATTTTCCTTATCTCACCCTGTTTCTGGCGCAATATGGCGAGAGCATGTCGCATTGTGTCTGAAAAGGACCTTCAGTGACGGAGAGAAGGAGAGAGAAATGGAGAGTACTAAAATAAATAAATACTGAAGCAGAGGGAAAAAAAGAATGCATGAAAATTAATGAACTTTAGTTTATACCAGAGATTCACACTCAGTTCACACCAGAGGGGCGAATTATTCAGTTTTCTTTCCTGAGAATTAAAAGTAAAATTAAAAGTAGGCCTGTTTGTCATAATATATACTTATTTGTTATTTCCATTCTTTAAAAGTCACCAGAATGCAGGAAACAAAATCTCCGAAACTCAAATTTGTCTCGGGGAAAATCCCCAGACCTCCCTGCTTTGGTTTTTAAATCCTCCCTATTTTGAGGTCAAGGTTGGCAAGTATGATCGACGCTCAGCGCCTCGTCACGCTGCTGGCGTTTGTAGCGTAGTGTAAATATGCGGCACTCCTATTGCAAAGAATTAAAAAAATGAAAAAAGCGTGAACATAGCTGCGGTTGACTTATCAATATTGCGTTTATTGCGACAGCCCTATATGGAAGTAACAAAACTCCAAGCCTATATGCACAAACGTATAGAGGCTTCCTGCACAGGGCTGGAAGATTGCCAGCCGAGGCTCAAGTCTTGCACAAACAATGGCTCCCCTCCTTCTCTTCGGGCCAGCGAAAGCTCTGAGACAGTCAGGAGCAGCCACCGCCACCAGCGTGATAGCATCTCCCACTGAAAACACAGCTAATCTTTTTGGCCCGGGTCCCTCGCACTCGCGGGCCAGACTCGACGGTGGGGAGTAGCCGTCTCTGGAGCTGTGAGCTAACAGACGGCTCCTCTCACTCGTGCCCTGAGCTGGCGGGTTAGACGTGGGGGGAGCTTGGGTTTCAAAGGCGAAATTGGGGGGGAAGGCAACACTGATGGCATCTGCCTTCTCTCCGGTGGACGACGCAGGGATTCAGTTCAAAGGCCGAGCGGCTGAAGTACATCAATTAGCGAGGGGAAAGACTTGCCCGTTTGCCAGCTAACTCTCTATGACCTCAGAGCGTTGCATTATGAGGCACGATGAGAGTGTTGCACGCCGGTCAGACAATGTCAATAGCGCGCTCGCAAATGGACTGGTATTGATGGACTGGCTTAAAGGGTTGTTCCTGCAAATGGATCCAAAGAATAATAACTCGTCGCCTAGTATTGAGAGCAGAGGACCAAACGGCAACAAGCATACTTGCCCACCCTCACGATTTTCTCAGGAGACTCCCATTTGTCATTGCCCTCTCCCGGTGTCACAATTTCTCCCGCATTTCTCCCGATTTATGACAAATGTTCACGCCTTTTTGTCTTCCTTTTCGTTATCTCAAGTCTCAAAAGTGTATAAGCCCTCCTGTTTCCACCCAGACGACAATAGAGCTACACCAAATGTTGTTTACTGGCTGAAGAGAGTTGCTTGTGAAATCTTTGCATTATGAAATCCTCACTAATTTTTCAAGTCTCATGGTTGGCAAGTACGGCAACAAGCCAATAGGGAGAGCAGATATTACCAGCTGTTCACATCGCCATGGTTTCAACAGGTCTCCGTTGTAACACACACTGAGGAGAGGCAGCTTATCACCTGACATCCCATGGTGATTTAGCTCGGAGTGATCTGAAGGTCCCTCCTGATTGATTCTGTCCTCATTCAGGAGAGTGATGGATTAGCTGTTGTATCCCTATCTGCCGGCCAGACAGAGCCACTGATGGGGACTTAGAGAGGCCGCTGGCCTTGACCCGGCGGCAGACGATAGGAGACCTCTCGTCTGGCCGAGATGTTGACCCCGTTGCCCTCTGTCTGTCTGGCCCTTTGTGTTTCACTCGTGTTCATGTACTTTTTGGCAAGCGCCAAGCGTCGCAGGGTAAGCATTATGAGAGGCATATCTCAAAAAAAGTGACACAAACAGTGTGGAAATTGAATCCAAATCAAAAGAAGAGGTTTTTTTTTTATCGAGGCAGTTGTTGTTTTTTTTCCCCGCCGCATCGCTTTGATGTTGCAGCCTGTAAACGATACGCCGGAACATCGCTATCATTAATATCACACTGCCTCTGGGAGTCGGGGGATGTAGCCAGCGATAACACAGAGTGAATCCAATCATCAGCGAGTGTGACTGTAGCCATGGCAACCCCCCGGTGACAATGATCCCACCAATATTAGTTTTTCCTGAAGTGTCTGAGCCCAGAACAAAGCGTGTTTTGTTACAATGAAAATTAGACTGTTGAATAAAAACAACAGCAGAGTTTTTCGGTGGGTATTGGGGGGGAGATAAAGTGGTCGGCTCCAAGAGAAACTAATAGGATATTGATGAATGTCAGTGTTGACGAGTGAGAAGAGGGGCACCGCTGCGCTGTATAATTGGTTATATGGGGTCTATCATTAAAACAACAGATAGCGAGGGCGCTGAAGCTTTGGCTGGATGCAGGCAATAATATGATAGCCATAAAGCCGCAGTGGGTAAAGAACACAGCCATGTCTGGCTCAGCCATTAAGGAGAGCCTTTGTTACCCAAAACCTCTGTTTTATCCTGTTGATTCACACAAAGTTAGTTAATACGAACCTTCTTCCAGAGGAGTATCATCCAGCGCCGTTTGACATGGGCTGTGTGAGACATTTCAGTTTCTCTAAACTTTCTAAAAGTCCCCTTTAGCACTTAAAGATAGTGCTGACATGATTGGTCACCAACGTAATTAGTCAACTGACAACATTTTCATAACTGACTGATGGTTTTAGTCATTTATCAAACACTTGTTCCAGCTTCACCAGCTACAGTGACTACATTTACATGCACGAAATGTTCCTACTAAGCTGTTTACATGGCTAA
The DNA here is from genome assembly GCA_916701655.1 of Sebastiscus albofasciatus. Lineage (NCBI taxonomy): Eukaryota > Metazoa > Chordata > Actinopteri > Perciformes > Sebastidae > Sebastiscus > Sebastiscus albofasciatus. The sequence goes on from CAKAOI010039590.1 coordinate 42,456, forward strand.
CAAAAATTAATATTCCACCAATATTCCTGTTGCAGCCGTGCACACTCAGATTAGTGGAAACGACGCCTCCCTCTTGGTTACGCTAATCGGAGTATGCACGATTGTTATCACCTGTTTTCACTCCTAACTTGTCAAATACCGCTTTGTTTGGTAAGTGCCCCTCGGCACCAGATACCAACGCACGGAGGCGCCCTTTAGTGACTGTACTGGTAGTCCTGTGAGTCACTTGAATGGTTAGTTACTTGGTAGTCACGTGAGTCATATGTCAGTGAAGATAACGTCAACCACGACCATTTCCTAAACCTACCGAAGTTTTTGTTGTGTTGCCTAAACCTAACTTCATGTGAAAACGGAAGTTTATTTTGAAAGGACATGTAACAAGCGTATATTGACACCCAGTCCGTGGCACGTCCAAAAACAAAAAATGCATGTGTCGGTCTCCGATGTCCGAGGGACGCTGACCAAAACGGCGATATTTGACGAGTCGGGAGTGAGAATGATCCTGTTGACGTGTACAAAAGTTGACTCGGTAGAATATTTATGATTGTCTGACTGGGCGGAAAGCAATAAATGAAATACGATTCACAATTGATCCCTATAATGTTGACGAATGGGCTGAAAGATCTGTCCATCCCTGGATACGTGTGTGGCCCCACAAAATGTAAGAGAATCCCGAGATTCCCACTTTTGACACTCGCATGAATTATTCTCAACAGGTTGCTCTCCACACCCAAGACCCTCCGGACTAGCGTTACTGTCTAAACACCGGAGAGAGTGTAATTGAGCATTGATGATCATCATCCCTGTGTGTGTGTGTGTGTGTGGAACGCTGCAGGCATGGTAAGCATTTCATCCTTGAAAGTGTGATGTTGTTGTCGGTACTTTTGCTTCTTAACGTGTCACAATGAAGAGCCAACAAAGAGCAAAACAAACAGTGTGAGACTGAGGATCAACTGTCCTATCTGAGGTACCATGAAGATCATCACCACCTGTTTGATACAATAAAACATCTAGTGTTACTGTTGTGGAAGTTATTGGAGATAGAGTTTCATTGTAATGCAGGTGCATGCAGGGAAATGGTCAGACGGGTGTAATATTATTGATAGGGAAGCATCAGTCTGCAGCTATTTTATTTCTTTGTCTTGTGCCGGGAGATAACCAGGAAGCTGTTTACTGAGTTTTTGCAGAGGATCAGTCAATGAAGAACATAATGAGTTGTAATTCGCTTGCAGAAATTAATCGTCCGTCCAAAATAAAGGTCAGGACGAGCCCGCCAGCTTTGCTCACAGATAGAAAATCAATTGCTGTGAGAAGAGGATATCTTTTTACAGAGAAAGTCCCTGGCTGAGGTTTTAGGGGATGGTTACCCTTAATGACTTAATCCAGGTTCGGTCTCAGTGGTTTTAGCTCTTTGCATGTGTGTGTATGTGTGTGTGTGTAATCCTGGCTGTGAGATGGGAGCCCAGAGCTGACCTCACTGTTTGGTTTCACAGGGTCTCCGGGGGCCCGGGGAGGTTCTGGGGCCGGTTCCTCGCGGCAGAGCGGTCTCTGAAACACTGACATGCAGGACGGGGTCCGCGGGGAGCGCTGGCCTCGGCTCCTGTTACCGCCGGCGTTAGTCACGCTCTGTGAGATTTATGTGTGGAACAGTAGTGAGGGTTTGGGTTGCACGATACCACCAAAGTGTCGCAATATTAATCCCCCGCAGTATCGAACTTGCGATGCCAAAGATGCCCAAGTATCATCGTCCATTAAAATCTATAATGGAGGATTAAGTCACTGTCAATATAAATACATTAACATTAGAAAGTGCTATCTATCTGCGGTGAATTGATTTTAAAAGATCATTTACTTTACATTTAATTCACATTCAGCCCCCTGCATCACTTTTCCTAGACACCATTTCCGTGTTCAGATATACTAAATTATGCGAGGAAAGTGTGGTTTAATTATAGCTCCACACTTTAATTAACACCATTATAGCCGTCTCCCATAAAAGGGCCCTTTGGGTGATCAAAAAAAAAGTTGAATTATTCTTCTTCTGTGGTTTGCAGGGGTGGAAGAATATATTAAGGGAAGTACTCATTTACCAAAAAGTAGCCTCTGAGAGTGTTATACCATCATATATTATCATTGTATTAATATTACTGGTTGGTCATTTTAACTATTTATATACTGTTGGCTATAGCTTTTACAATACTTTATAAGCTCATCATGTTTTATATGTAAAATCCTAATCTGTAAAGTAACTATTAAATGCATTGTTGTAATATTTCCCTCTGAATTAAAGGTGCAATTGATAATGTCGCACAATGTTGCACAAGCCGGGTGCTTACCATCAAACTCAGCCATCTATCAATTTTTTTCCACACTAACTGGCAACTTGATGGCTGACGACCCAGAGATACCACGTCATACGTCGTTATACTATTGGCTCTCAAGTCATGTTAGAAGTTGGAACCGAACGTCAGATATCTTCCACAAATATAAACAAAACATTTATTTTGGACCCATCAAAAAATGTTAAAATGATTAATTCACAATCATAATATACATATATATTAGGAAAAGCACATACTATTTGGCACCTTTCTAAAAGCTCTGTGAGTATATAATTTTCAAAAAATGATTTGTCTACATAAAAATGTAATCAATAAGATAAGATAAGTAGTATAAGTGGAACAAAATCGAAACGCTCAAGTAAAGTACCTGAAGTTTGCATTTAACCGCAGTACTTAAGTACAGTATTTAAAGTGTAATTCATTGCATTCCATCGCTGGTGGTTTGTTCTTGTTATGACATACAAGTGTACATCCAGGTGTTTGACTCTTTTGGGTGACAGGAGTCAGACAGTTCAACATTTTTACATTTTGAAATCACGTCAAACTGAACAGTCGTACTCGAATGTTTCTGAATTGACGTCAAATAGAGACGTCAATCTCCTGCACTGCAAAAATGTCACTCGTATCAAGTAATTTCCCTGTATAATTGAGACAATTCAGAAAATTAAATTACTTCTTTCTTACTTAATAAGTACTGCACAGGCAGGTTTTTTTTCACGTTTCCCTATAGGTTAATGACAGACCTAAATAAGAAGATTATTGCATTGTAATCTTAAAAAAAGATCTGATAATGTTTTGTATCGACTTGTCTGTATCGTCTAATTGTAGAGCTTTTGGGCTTTTTGCTCTAAAACTGGCCTGAAATATATTATTATTATATGATTCCAATTGTATACAAGAACACTGGCTCCTATATGCTTCTCCTCTACCCACACCAGCACTATCAATTCTTAATGATGTCAGCGGTGTCTTCTCGACTCTGAGTGTGTGTAAATAACAACGGGCAGTACCTGATTGTGAATCATTGATTGTATAACCCCTGTAGTGTTCGCTAAGCTCGACATCGGCAGGAATGTACCTCCGAATAACACAGACGTCAGTGTCGACACATTCTCAAACACCATACATTTTGCAGGAATTCAACACAAATTCCTGTCCAAATCTTTAGAATCGGAATAGATGTCCGATTAAATATCACTGTCCCTCAGTGCGGTGATTCAGACGCTGCTCAGCGGCAGACGCTTTCACGCAGGTTACGACAACAACCCAACAAAAAGAAAAAAGTATCTTCATGTGGAGACCACACAGCTAGATAACTGAGATGTGTGGTGGTCGTTTTTAAAGCAAGCACTTGTCCCGGCTGACATTTGGACAGGCCGCTGGTTAATGTGTTGTTTCACACTGTTTAGCGTTGATAGGGTGGGCTCGTGGTGTGGATGGAGCCAGGCAGAGGGACCACCTCTCTGGTGGCTGACCCTGGGTGCTCGGGGCAGGGGGACAGGTGGAGCGGGACCCCCCATACTTAACCGAGGACCTCCAGTAGAGAATACTTAGTCCTGTCTCCCCAGGTGGACTGTTACATTAGGATTTCTTACACATTTTATGTGGATTTGTTCATCTTTTTTACAAAGTTCAGGCTTATTTTAAGCAAAAATATATTTCCATGAGCTTAAAACATATTCTTTTCCAGACATTAAACACCTACTGAAGCTGGATTTCCTAACTGCAAGTGTTTGCTATAAACAAAAGCTGTGTTATTGCACCTCTGTGTAGGAGGTTTTTAGCATCCCTGTGTTACATTGAAGAGACATAAGGGCCTGCACACACGCCCCTGCATGGATGCAGACCACAAACAGGCAGCGTAAACAATGCCTCGTGTTTTATCTCCTCGCCACCCACAGTTTTTACGCCAGCGGGGAGCTGAAACCTTGCGCTGCCCGTGGGTTCATCTGTAAGCCCCCCAGCTAATCACCCATCACAGAGCATGGCTCCAGCCCATTATATCTTAAACCACCCTCTGGCTCCCACTCAAATTATCAAAACACAAACTGTAACTTTAAACTGCTATTAGACGTTTATTTCAGTTTCCCACCAGCCCCGGTTCCGCTGCTGGCTGAAAATCAAGCTCTTTTTGGAGAGCTTCAGACTTTGTTTTAAGGGGAGCAGCGCTGATGTTTGAGACTCTCGCGCTCATTTGGACATTCTTTGCGAGTGAGGAGTTCCTTTGGGGGCGATGTTTGAGTTTTGAGTCACGCTTCTCGAATGGAAAGAAGACGGTCATGATGAGGAACAATAGGAGGGGATGGAGTCATCTTGGATCAGAGATTCCCCTCTTTTCCCCCTACTTATGTCCAGGACTGACCTGCTTGACCCATTGCTTTGACAAAAGCAATGCACATCTTCACTCTCTGCAGCCCTGAATTCATCATTATATAGTCTTTATTTAGTCCTGTGAGATAGATTTTTCAGCACTGACTCCAGAGCTGTCCTCAGCGCTCCTCCCACCGTCTCTGTGCTGGATTGAAGCAAGATGAAAGGCGACGTCAGTGGTTGTTGGTTGTGTTTGTTGGACATGTTTTCCCTGATTGCCTCTCCCCGTGTGGTCCCCGCTGGCCTGCTTTCAAAAAAACAGCCTCCCGTGAGCCACTAGAGAAGAAGAAGCTCAACACGACAGCTGAGTCTGTACACGTCAGAATGCTGATCTCACCGGCAACATGAAGAAGAATTATCCCGCCGTTGTAGACAAACCCACTGGGTACTGAAACATGCAGCATGCACTGTCAAAAAATATATATACTGTGCTTGGATAATCCCACAGGATGAAGGGTTTTCTTGACTAATGGAAGTTCAAATTTGAAAGTCACAAAAAATTCTTATGTGACTACACCAACGTGTCTGTTAAGGGGCGATAATGCAGGTAACTCCAGGGAACCAGAAAATCAGTTAAGGTCTTTTATTGCAAAAAAAACGTGTCTGAAGGTAGGGTCCGAGGCCGTGTGGAGAGGAGGCAGGACTAGGAACAGATGAAAAAACGCGGTTACTAGCAAGCAAAACACCAGGAAAAAGAGATCACAGAATAGTAGAAGATGGCTTGTTAACGTGGCTCCACTAACTGTGGTATAGCAACGACGAACTGGCGGTTTTTGAGGTGATGCACTGCAGCTCCCTGACTCCGGCACACCTGCAGACAATCATACACAACACAGTGTGTGCTCCAATGCAGACGGGTTACCATGAAACATAATGTTTAAGGAGCAGATGTAACAGTATACGAACACCGGTCTCCTTGGTCTCAGTATGGTGTTGTTTTTTTACCTCGACCTCCTCCCTCTACACAGCGCTCTTTATACTTCCTGGTTCACAATTAAGTGGATTACATACAAATTCATCTTGTAAGATATATACGAATTATTAGTGAATCGGCCGAAAAAACTCAAACACGGGCAGACTAGAGCCGACGGTGAGGGACACACCACAAAAACTAGGCCAACAGACGCTCACCAACGGTCCCAAACTGTGCGATGGCTGACCGTCGGCTTGGTGTGTCAGGGCCTTTATTCTACATCACATTTTGCATGTTTTGTTGTAACCAATTTGCCACGTTTGGCTACTTAAAGGGACTGTTTGTAACTTCTTACATGTATAAATCTACCGGAGGCTGAAGCCCCTGTGGCTGAAGCAGGAAAAGCCAACACTAGGATCAGCAGTGATTCATGGAGAGACCTTCGTCTGGTCAGCTAACATTACTGCCAGTCAGGTGAAATATAGAGTGATATCGTGGTTTTAGCTGACGTGTGTCGCCTTACTGTGTTGAGCGATGCTCGTTCATGTCTATGTAGAGCGAGCATAAGCGCGAACTTGACGCTGACTTTCGTTGACTTAACGGCCACAGGCGTCGCTGTTAACAAGCATTTCTGAAAAGTTACAAATAGTCCCTTTAAGATTTACATCCCATTTACCTCAAGAAATGCTACACAAATCTGTTTTTTCACATTTGAAATAATGCGTTCCAGCATGGAGCACCAGAGCTAACAACCTACCTGGTGGGTAAAAATCTGCTTGTAAAGGCCTGGGTGTATTCTTTCAACATTTGTCCTGTAGTTCAGGAACTATTTTGCTTGTCAACAAAGGGTCCTCACCTGGGAAATGACCGGTAGATGGAGAGGAAGGAGGTCTGGCATGGTGGGTAAAAAGGGAGGAGCAAGATAGGACAACCTGGGTAAACACAGCATCTGGGGTCATCTGGGGGTCAAACCCAGGAAAACCTTTGGTAAGATCTGCTTCTGTCTTTCTACTCTTGTTATTCTTCTATTTGTCAAACACCTCTGAAGTTACTTTGGCCCCCACAAGGGTCACAACTCCCCTTTTTCCTCACATAGAAACTTTTCAATTACAGTGACACAGTACTCTGCATATTATAAGTGTGCACGTGTTATTGAAACCATTGTGCCAGGTGAGATATATATCTGCAGAGACGCTCCTGGACAGAATGTGAGGAATTTCAATCTCCCCCTCTGCAATGAGTATGAAGATGATTTGCACCCATGCAGCCCCAGCTTTATATCACAGAGAAGAGCTCTTCTTCACTTCACTCCACTGTGCCCCCGGAGTTAAAGTTACATGATGAATGACGGGGCAATCAGATCGACTTTCCAATGCAGCGAGACACTGCCGCCCTTGGGACATCGCTGGGAGGAAGAGTCGTTTCACGGCCAGGCCAAGAGGACATCAAGATAAAAAAAGAAGATATGGATTGTGAAACTTAACAAACAGATAACAAACTGATATAATACATTTCTTTAAAAGCGATCTTGCTTTATCCCCCATCGGAATAAATCGATCTTCATAACCTAATTATCCTGAGGAGAATATGAAGAAGAGCAAGGAGGTGGTTCGGGGGTGGGTTGGGGTGATGGAGGTTAGAGGGGATCGGGATGTCACCGCTCCGCAGAGCCTTCATTGAGCACTTGATGGATGCTCTGTAACCAATGGAGATAGAGTGCCCCCATAGCCAGAGCGAGCACACAATCTTCTCAGCAGATTAACTTCCATTGATTTATAGAGATTTACCTCAGGAAAGAAAACAGCTGGCAAAAGGACAAATACCAGAACTGGCAAGGGATGAATTCCGCAGGAGGAAAAGCCAGCTCATTTGTTAAAAAAGATGATTTTTATCACCGTAAAGCAGAGAGAGGATAGAATTGCTGAGCAGCAGGCGGTTTATGACGTATAAACAACGGGACGGTGTGACAAAGAAAACATGCTTTTCGTGAAAATCACTTTAACCTTTTGGCCACTTGGGGGCTGGCGGAACAAGCTGGAAACACAACACTGACATTGTCTTATAAAGTTGATATGGCAAACAGCAATTGTCCAATTATAGCTTAGCAACCATAACAGGCACAGCAGGATTCTCAACATGCTGTGCATGTAAGAGTGATAACTTAGCATTTAAATGGTTTCAAGGGTGGTGTCTTTTTTTGTTTTAGCCTGTCCAAAAATCAAAGAAACAAGAGCAAAAGTGTAAGAAATGGATTAAACACATTAAACACATCATAAACTAACTACACCTACATTGTTTTTTGGGGTTAAAATGTTACGTATAAAAAATAAAAAGACAGAAAAAAACTTTATTGGAAGCCAGTCCTGGACGCTATCGGACTTTAGCATGTCGTTAGCGTCTCTTTCCCGCTCTTTATCCGATTTTGGGAAGTTTACTTTCCAACAAGCCTATAGCCAACTTTGCAAGATATGCTTAGCATACAAACGTATTAGTTAACACTCATCCAAAGCCATTTTCTTGTTATCTATAAGCAGCTGTTGTTAAGAATAACTAGCTCTACATTGCAAAGGAGGAACAAAATGCTTCAACTTTACGTTCATGTCTTCTGCGTGGATGACGATGACTCTTTGGGACATGGAGCTGAGCTTCAGTCCTTTAACACTATAATGTATAGCCATCAATTTAAGATCCATTTTATGAGATTATTCTTTTAAATAAATTGTATTATTTCATTTGGAGTTGTGTATCTGTATACCTGATGAATGTAAGTCCAAAATGTCTTTCTCCATTTTGCTTTGTTTCTGTCTCCACCACCAACTCCTGAGGGAAATATCTGTCTCTTTAGCTGCTAAATGCTCCACCGTGTTCACCAGTTCAGCTACTAACTTTGTCTGTCTGCAGTTTGGTGCTCGGCAAGTAGCGTAAAGTGGGTTTATCGAAAGCTTTTTCGCTCTCTGCTGTTGTTGAAAATGACAGTAAAGACAAAATCGAAAACAATTGAAAGATGCTAAAAATCTTCATACACTTCAGGAGAATGGCAGAATTTGGTGATAATTTGATGTGGGTTTGTCACCAGGAGTGTCTTTTGTCACACTGTACATTTGCACTGTGAATATAAAATATATTGATTAGTGTAGATCTAACTGGTATTGCGGGCACGGCTGCTATATAAAGCCAACATGTTCTAATGGGCTTTGCTCTTATCATATGTAATGGACTTGCTGCTTCACAATTTGATCTGGGACGCTAATAAACCTGCCAGAGGTTAGAGATGTCTGGGGAGGTTGAATAATTCACAGAGGAAGCTATTAAGATTGTCTGAGAAGTTGAAATCGGCAGAGAGGGGCTACCGTTGGAGTCTGATGGTAGTTATTAAGGAAGAAAATATGGGATTTATTTGGACCAAGGCAGAAAAAACTACTCTTTGTTCAGCCAAATAATCTCTCCCATATTCGCACTGCTTCCCCTCCGCTATTAACACCCCTCCATTAAAGTGAAATATCAGATGCGGTCTAACATGAACACTAACTGAGCTCCCATGACATCAGCTCTCTGGTTTGGCCAAAAGGAAAGTCTGAATCTTTGGCACAAAAACATCAACTCAGCAAGTGTCTTATTTTTGTGGGTTTATGGGTGAAAGTATAGATCTTCTTACTGTAGGTAAGTAGCTTTTTTTTTACTGTACTTGTAAGCTTAAATGTTTAACTTTGGGAGTAAATTTTCTTTTATGTACATTTTGACTGAAGTGCTGCACTGTACGGCATTTAAAACTGCATCCATCACAGACTAGAAAAGCTGCCAACTCTTCAGAAATTGGCAGTGAGTGAAGCTTTTTGGAGTAAACAATTTGTCAGCAAAGAAAGAATCATCTGGCTTTTTTGTGCACTTTATTTTGTGCTTTTAAGAAAAATTGTTCTCTGCTTTTACAAGAGAAACACCACATCCAGCAGTAACATCAATAGTTTTAATTTAACCACTGTATTTCTACTACTTTGGTTGCACCCTACTGATGTTTCCATCCATCCACAGCTTGTGTTGTTGTTGTTTTCCCAACCTCCAGACAAGTCAGGACAAGTCCAGTCATGTTGTGTCACTTCGGGGGACTTGCATTGAGTCATGTTACCTCACTCATGTATGGTGTCACATCAAGTCACCCAGACAGCCATGTTACATGCTATAATCTGCATGTTGCAATTAATTTGTCACTTAATCACATCTCATCGAGTCACAGCGTTTCACTTTGGCTGTCACTCCCTATATCAAGTATATAGTGCACTAACTTTACTGATCACCATTTTATTTGAGTGTGAAAATCACAATGCAATGTTTTACATTTAATAGACGCAAACCTGTCAGTGATGATGATGATCCAAAAGTGTCCAGAATCTCAATTTACAGCTCAGATATATAGATATAGATGTCATTTATTTAAGAAATAGCGAATGAGGGTGTGATTTCGGGCTCAATCTTTCATGTTTTTGCCGCTTATTTTCACGTCCCGTCTCATTAAACGCATAGAAAACGCCAACACTTGAGATACAAACAAATCAGCAGAGGTGGGACCAAGTCATTGCTTTGCAAGTCACAAGTTAAGTCTTTGCACTCAAAGTCCAGAGTCAAGACAGGCAAGTTCTGAGTCAAGTCCCAAGTCAAGTCTCAAATCAAGACCCAAGTCAAGTCCCAAGTCCTAAATATTTAGTTTTTTAGTTTTCTTCACTAAATGTAATACCATTTGCATCTCCATCTGTAATTTCTGATTCGTATGTTTTGCATACTGCAATTCCTTTTTTTTTTTTTTTTTTACCACTGCGTCGTTTTAGTCCGCAAACAAAATTATTTTTAGTATAATTTTTTCCAACTGGCGCTCAGTAACGTAATGTTAGTTCTTCATGGTTCTCTCCTGCAACTTGATTGGACGCTGCTGGGGAATCAACTATTGACTTGCTGGAACAAAATAGTGTTAACGTGAGTTGATTCAGGAAACGAAGGGAAATAGAGTCGCAAGTCTTTTTTGATTAAGTCAATGTCGAGTCGAATTTGTGACTTGAATCTGACTTCGAGTCGTGTGACTCGAGTCTGCACCTCTGTGAATCAGTTCCTCTAAATGAAATGCTTTAAAAGATGATCTGTACTCAAGTTGTAAGACAGCAGTGGATTCTGCTGCTAACCTTTTGGGAAAAAGTCTGTTTTACTACAGGCGTGCATGCGTGTCCAGCCTTTCGTTCTAGACTGTGTTACGCACCAGAGCCTCTGATCAGAAGTCCAAAGGGACCTATTTGTTCAATAGCAGCTCATACAGTAGTTTTCTCCTGTGGATGCAGCCTTGTATTAGATGCAGCTGTAGTTGTGTTTAGGTGTGCCTCTCTGGGCCTCGTGTGTAATAATGTTACACGGCTACTGCTCGACAGATGTGCACCTCTCTCCTTCCCACTCACACATACAGATGTGCATGCAGAGAGAGAAAGAGAGAGAAGTCTCCTATCCCTCCTCCCTCCTTGGATATCCTTCCACACCTTGTTGATGGGACCGGAACTTTCCTGTGTTTCGCCGGGGTGGGCCCGGCTTGACTCATGGGGCTGAATGAGAGGGGTCGTGACCCACGCCGTGAACTGCTTCCTGTTTCTGTTGAAGGGGTCTTCCGAGGCCTGCGGTGATCACAGGAGAGGCAGCCGGGACCGCATCCGGTTTGAAGTGATGCTGCCACAGTAAAAAAAAAAAAACATACATCAACGGAGCAGTAGCTGGAACAGGGGAGAGGGGAGATAGTGAAACGTTATTATTTACTGCTATGAGGACTACAGGGAGAAATATGTCAGACGTAGAAGTGTTAGACTGGGGGCTCCATGCGGCTTGAAGGGGGGAAGTTTTCCGGAGGAATAGTTCCCAACCTTTTTTTAAGGCTATTATGGATTATTATGGTTTATTACAACCTGGGTCCTGATTTAATTGTTTTAGCTTTTATTTCTAACCATCATCATAACATTGCATTCATAAACGTATTTGCTGAGGTCTGGGAATTCTGCGACATCGCTGCAAAAAAGTACAATAGTGCAAGAAACACGAACAATCAAATGATCAGACAGGTTGTAAACAAGCTAACAGTTTAGCCAGATCATCTAAACCACTTTTTTTGGGTTGTGTCTAGAAGGTACCCTGCAAGTTTGGAAAAATTCTTGCGAGGTGGTTTAGGTTAGGCATTGATCTCAAACAGTTAAAGGTCCCATATTGTAAAAAGTGAGATTTTCATGTCTTTTACATTATAAAGCAGGTTAAAGTGATTTATAAATACTGTGAAAGTATCAAAACACTCAATATATGGAGAAACACACACAGCCCGTATTCAGAAATTGCACGTTTGAAACAAGTCGTCAGGATTTCCGTTCATTTGTGATGTCACAAATATATAATATTTAGACCATTACACGGTTTTAAACGAAAACATTCTAAATGTGTAACAGATTATTTCCGGTTGCAGAGTTTGTAAATAACATCAGCTGACAGGAAGTAAACATGGACCTAAACTGTAGCCTAGCAACGCAATTCTGTTGCAATTCCGTTGAAATGCGCTAAAACGGAGCGTTTCAGACAGAGCGTAAATACAGGTATATTCAAGCAGACAGTATGAGGAAAATAAAGGTTTTTTTAAACATTAAAGCATGTAAACATGTTCTAGTAGAAACCCAAGATACAAGTATGAACCTGAAAATGAGCATTATATGGAACCTTTAAGGTTAGGATAGGTCGTTGGGCAGTGAGTCTTGCGGGAGTTTTTGCAGATTTCAGATCAGATTTCGAAATTTGCTAGTTACCTTTGAGCATTTATTTGGAGGTAAAACTGAAACAGAGAGCACCTGAAATGTTGGTAATAATCCCTCATTGGACATGAAAACTGTGCATGGAAAAATGAAAGTAAGTGTAGTAGGTCAAAGTTGGTCTGTAAACTGTGATGGTGTTGACAGTTTGGATAATAATTTAATAAAAATGTTGCCTTTGTTCTCTTCCAAATAAGTCTGACTAACCTGGGGATTTGTGTGATCATCTGATTGAGATCTTCGTCAGGCGTTGTCACATCCGACTGACAGATTTGACAACACCTGACAGAGATTTGAGATGGATCAAACCGTCACTCTGTTAAATTTGCTAGGAGCTATCAGTGCAGTGTGCAGATCTTTGCCTGACTTTTTACCTTCAGTTTATTTTATCTAGTACGTGTAGAAGGTTTTTTGGATGCTCTACATTCTGTTTGTCTATGATCATCTGACTCGTCTCTCTTGCCCTGCCTGACGTTTTAGCTTTTTATATATTGCTGCTTTCCAAGATCTCATCTATTTAACTCGGTGAGTAGAATCTTATTATTAACAAGAATAATGATGACAAAATATACAAAAATAAGACCCAAGTAAAACAAAGCAGTGTCTACTTGGGACCTCACAGTTTGAATATGCTGTCATGAGTTGTGAGCATTCATCCCTTCTTAGACAGCGTTGCCAGATTGGGCTGGTTTCCGGCAGACCTACTCACCTTTACGTCGTCATTATTGACATTGACATAGGAAGTTGTGTATTTGGTTGTCTGACTGCACTCTTTGTGGTGTGATGCAGATATGAAGCTTTGTATGCTTCTGATGCATTTTCTATTGTGCATGTAAATTAGGATTTGGGCTGTTTTTTTATTGAATTGGTTGGGTTTTAAATTGTGATTTGGGCTGTAAACTGTCAATCTGATCTGGCAACACATTGATTCATTTGACTAAATCATAAACAGAGCCCACAGGTACCTAAAAACACACATTACATGACTTGAAAATCGCAACTCGGGAGGAACAAGTATCTATTTGAGACTTTAGCCTTTTTAAATCTGTACAATTTGCTTCATCATTGATGCACGATACGAAGCAGGTGGACAAGAGTTGCCTGTTAATAATTCAAAAAACAAGGAGAAATAACAAAGATGTTGTTTTTGCTCCTGGAAAGTCGACTCTGAAGTGACCTGTTTTAAATCAAAATCACTAGAGCGGTGTTTTTACCACCTCAATATCTATCAAACTTGTTGTTCAAGGCATTCGTTTCAAAGTTGGTTTAGGAAAAGTGTCATGTTTAAGCCAACAATGTGGCACTTTGCAAAGCAGACAGATTGGATCTTTAAATTCACAATGCACGCAAGGTTTTATCTCTTATCTAAAAAAAAAAAAAACCCAGTGTGATTTGTCTTCTCTCCTCATCCGATGGCTCCTCTGACCTCCTTATGCCCTGCTGACAACTGTCATGCGCTGATTTAGGATTATTTTTAAATCAGGAGCTGTCGAGGTTTGACGGGACGAGGATGGGGTACCCGTCTCCCTGGAGGCCTTGTAAATCTGAACAGTTTACTACGGAGAGGGGGGAGGAAATAGCCCCCTGTGCTCTCCTTCGTCCAAGCCCCGGCGTAATCCCACCACTTCCTCTCCTCCGCTCGGCTGCCCGGGCCCACGCCGTAATGCATTTTCTGTAACTAACAGCCGTTGTTTCCCGATTGTCACGCTCCCATCCCTGCCTCTTGGAATGTGTGTATGCTTGTGTGTAGCAGTAGGATAGGGTGTTGGGGTTTTAGAGCTCTCTGTGGAAATGGAGGAGAAAAAAAAGTGGTAGTAGAAGGTCTGGAATTGCAGTTAATATTAACACCACCCTCCTCCATTACCGTTTACCTCCTCCCCACAATACCTCGCCCCATGACTGAGCTCTGGCAGCCAGGCGGGGTGCTGCAACCTGGGCCTCCCGCTTCCGTCACGCTTGCCCCCTCTCTGTCTCGAAACAAGAACACATGGATGTCAAGTCCTCTCGTGCTGGCGGTGTCCAGCCCCTTTCAACAGCTTTTACTCCGTTTAATTAGCCATGTCCCCCCCCCCCCCACACCCCCACCCCTATCTCCACGTATAGGGGGCATGACATGCCGAAACACACACATACTCAACACAGGATGGCACACTGAGCACAGTTTGGCAGCAGTCGGAGGGCAATCAATTCACACTCTTCTCTCTCGGTAACATTCTTCACAACACTTCCTGACAGGTCCGAGTGGAGTAGCTCATGGGCTCCACAGCACTTAGTGAAGGTGACTCGGGGGTCAAACCCCTCAAAGGAGTGCAACAGGTTTTTGGGAGATTCGCCAACTTTGCCCCTTAAGTGATGAGAGCATCGACAATAAAATCCACCTGCCCCCCGCTGCCGAAGTTAACATTTTACTGAATGTTAAGTGATAAAACACGTTTCTAGTTTCTAGTTTCTAGTTTTACAGTCATTATTTGTTGTTTCTTATGTGATAGCATTCAAATGATCTCGATGGCATAAGCTTTTGTTTGTTGTGTGCAAAAGTGTGCACCCGTTCTTCTGACTGTTTCCAGATCAGATCTTTGGACAGTGTGGGAGGAGGGTATAGCAGTGTGCCTTGCTGTCTGCCACTGTCTGTTTTAGTATCACCACTGGGGGATGCCAAAGTCGTAAATACTGTAAAATACTGCCATCATCATCATGAGCACAAATTAGAAATAGACTTTGATGTATGGAATCGTATCTAAAGGGAACATATCTTTTTTCGCAATCTTTTAGTTGTGTTTAGAGTGTGATTAACAGGTGAAACTTTTATTTTCAACTGAATATTATTATTGTTATTATTCCATTTTTAATAATAGTAATACCTTGTTATCTTATATGTTCTTATTTAATATGTTTTTTTCATACAAAATCTTAACCTGTTTTTTTTTACTTGAAGCACATTGAGTCTATGCCTGTCGTATGCTATATAAATACAATTTGATTGATTGATTGATCTCACGTTCGGCATTTTGGTCATCACCATCTTGGCTTTTGGCCGTCGCAATCTTGAATTTTTGCAATCAGATGTGACACGAGAGGGTGGAGTTAAGCACAACTGAACGCTGAATAAGACATTTTTAGGTGACTAAAAGGGTTATAATTAACTTTCATGAACTGAAAACACACTGTGAAAGGGTTAAAGTTGTAAGACAAAAACACAGACAACTCCCAGACCAGACAACACCGTGGTAGCAACCTGTCAATCACGAGGTAGC
This sequence comes from Sebastiscus albofasciatus, assembly GCA_916701655.1. Taxonomy (NCBI): domain Eukaryota; kingdom Metazoa; phylum Chordata; class Actinopteri; order Perciformes; family Sebastidae; genus Sebastiscus; species Sebastiscus albofasciatus. The sequence continues at coordinate 58,147 of CAKAOI010039590.1, forward strand.
CACGCCCCAAAGCATCCCCTGCTTTATGGTCTATTTGACTCTAAATGGGACCATAATCTACTAAATGAACATCATGCTGTGTTGAAGAAGACTTGAAACTAGAGATTGAGACTATAAACTCATGTTTACAATGTTTACTGAGGTAATAAATCAAGTGAGAAGTAAAGTAGGCTCATTTTCTCATAGACTTCTATACAATCAGACTTCTTTTTGCAACCAGAGGAGTCTCCCCCTGCTGGCTGTTAGAAAGAATGCACGTTTAAAAGGCACTTCAGTATTGGCTTCACTTCTGAGAATCTGCAGTTGCCCACAGCAGTAAAACCAGCCTATATTGTAAGTTATGATCAGTTAAGAGGCACCCCGAACAAATCTAATGCAACAGTGACTCTGCAATTATATATGTGAATATAAAATTAAAGACTGGCTGCATAAAGCTGAGATAATACTAGTGATTCATTATTACTAAATATAGCTTTTAACAACGTGTTATCACAGAGCGCCAGAGCCATTCATCTGAAAAGGACACACAGATGATGATGATGATGGTGAACACATTCTCCTCTCAGGTATAAGCTGACCAATCCTGACGTATTCCTTTAATCACGCCGCTAAAAGAAACAACAACAAAACGTGGCAGGAATGAAAGATAACCTCTATACTTCAAAGCTGTCTGGGGGCCACTGTGAACTCTAATAATCTCCTCAGCCCTGCTGCACAGGAGGTGAGGCTCTCCTGTATGAACTGTGTGTTTTCACTAAAATAGATCCCGGCCGGGGCCGCGCTGACCCCTGAGGAGGGGGGATCAGCGCAGGTCCTCTGCAGGTTGTCGCAGGGAATCAGAGCGCTGCAGAAGGAGCTCGAAGGGGTAAAGGTTGGAGGGTGTGTCAGGCAGCCTATGACCTCTCGATTTGGCTCGAGCGTAACGGCCGAGCTCTCGGGGGGAAACCCCTGCGTGACCCGGCTCACCCTGTGTGCAGGACCACGTCCAGGCAGTGCCGCACTGCCACCGCCACAAAAAAAGATGGAGGACGAGAGAAGAGGCAGATTTTAATGGGAGACAAAGGTTCGGCGATGTGAGCGCACTGGGACTAATTCCACTTTAGTTCAAGTCTAGGTTAAATGTGTTGGGAATGAGTCAACGCTGGCCGCGGAGAGTGTGACTAACAGAGCGGGTCAGTAACAGCGAGCCCTTTTCTGGCTGCTTTCGGACCAAAAACAGGCTGAGAGGAGAGCGAGCCTCTTTTGTGCAGAGTGAAACAGACGAGATGAATCCATCATCAGCTCGATATTCTCTCTCTCAACCCTCGACGGTAACGAAGGGTACTTTAAGGGAAAAAAGCGGGGGTGAAACTAAGCGGAGCGTGGGATTGTGCGATAAAGACGAGGGACTTGACTTTAAAGTTGTCATCAGCATTCATGCCTCGCTTCTGAAATGTTTATTTCAAACATTCAGGTGGGCAAACATTCGCTTGTGATCATCGTCCTTTTTGCAGGAAAGTAGGAAAAATAAAACTACGACCACGGAAAGCCAGAGATTTATTTGCTTTTCCTTTCCAAAAATGATTCTGCAAAGAGAGAATAAACTAGCCCACAAATGATCCCAGGTGTGATCTTACACGACTCTGAAACCCCAAATCCTCACAACACCTGCGTTGTCGGTTACACCAAAGACCAAAGAGAATAGTGTTCAAAGCTGCTGCCTGCAACAAGCTGCCTTTTGCATACAGATTCACTGTTAACTGTCAGCTGAAGATGAATGAGAAAGCATCAATGATCGCTGTGCTCTCTGTATGGAAACGCTCGTACACAGACCTCAGACCGGGAATCACTTCTTAGAAAGTCCAGAAAGTGTTAGTTTGAACCCTTCGCACAATTTATCAGAGCTTAAATATGTTTTTCTCTGTCTGCGGTGCTGTTATTTTGTCCCTCGCTGTCTTTTAAAATGTTGTTTTGAACATTTAAATGTGAAAAAGGGAACTGCTGTTAAGATGTGTATGAATGTCTTGTCACTCATCATCATTAGCTGCTGGAACACCGTGGATGTGGAGCTCGGTGTGGATCAGATACCAAAACAGGGAATTCCACACATTCTGTCCAGGATTGTCTCCATTAGGGTTGGGCATCAAACGTCAATACTCTTTAATACTACTTCTTGGCCTGGAGCAGTTGCCAGGCAACCAGCGGAGATTCCAGGAAGCTACTGGCAAAGAGTATAGAAGCAAAGAGATGAAACTCCGCTGCTGTCATTTTGATGGAAAACTCATATTATATTTATAATATTGTATTGTTAAACACAAACATTTCGTTAGAATATGACAATAGAATAGAAATCATTTTGTTTTACTTTCGTACACCACTTTGTAGGTGGATGGTAGTCGCTTTCAGTCCAAAATGGCGGAAGCGCATAGCTTTGCTGCTGTTGCAATGGAATGAACAATTGACTTTCACTTCTTGGCAATATATGTTCTTCCTGTTTCTAATCTTTATGCTAAGCTAAGCCAACTACTACATATTTATGAGAGTAGTATCCATCTTCTCATCGTATTTCCCAGAATAAAATGAACTATTCCTTTAAGACAAGAGCTGAAACTACCGCTTATTTGTTTATTTATTGATATTTTTGTTCATTTAATCCATTGGCTACCTTGTGATTGACAGGTCGCTACCACAGCGTTGTCCGGTCTGGGAGTTGTCCGTGTTTTCGTCTTACAACTTTAACCCTTTCACAGTATGTTTTCAGTTCATGAAAGTTAATTCTAACGTTTTAGCCGCCTAAAAATGTTCAGCATTCAGTTGTATTTAGCTCCACCCTCTTGTGTCACGTCTGGTTGCAAAAGACCAAGATGGTGACGACCAAAATGCCAAACTCTCGGCTTCAAAACGGCGTGTGAGTGTGACCAGTGAGTGACGTCACGGTAACTACGTCCACTTGTGCGCCAATCAGAGCAGACTTGGCTTTTTCAGGAGGAGGATTTAAAGAGACAGGCACTAAAACGGAGCGTTTCAGACAGAGGGTGAATACAGGTATATTCAGACGGACAGTATGAGAAAACGAATGTGTTTTTTAAACATTAAAGCATGTAAACATGTTCTAGTCGAAACCCAAAATACATGCATGAGCCTGGAAATAAGCATGATATGTCCCCTTTAAGTCGCGTCATCTCGGTATTGGTACCAAAACTCTTTACATTGGCACGGCAGACAAATAAAATGGAGACGTTCCTCCTCCTTCAGACACACACATGCTCACAGTGATCACCTCCCCTCAAGGACAAAGCAACAGATAAGCAGCTCATTATCACTCTCGGCTCCAAACAGCAGCGCGTCGCTTGGCTAAGCTGCACTTCCTCTCCGCTGGAGCCAACATTTGCCGCTGCCTGCTACTGTCCCCTGATCTTGAGCCGCTGGCACCCTCAACCAATTGTTGTTTACTCAGTCAGGGCAATGAGGCTCGACGAGGAGTGGACCGCTGCAGGGAGGAGGAGGAGGAGAGCAGTGGTCAATATATGTTAATGAGCATCCCTCCCACTGTCTTTTTATCTCAGCAGAGGAGGATGAAATAGAAATGTACTGTATGGGTCACGCTTGAAGCCTATTTTGTGTGCGTGCATGTGGGTGTATTCATATGCTTTTGTGTGTTAATTGCAGAGTGTGTGCTCGTGGAGGCGTCGTGAGGAGAGGTGGGGGATGAAGTGCAAGTGATGACAAAATGCATCCTGGCCTAAACACCTCTGTGTTTGTGTGATTTGTGGGTCCTAGAGAGGCAGAGGTGTTAACAGAGGAAAGGCAGGCGCTGGGTTCAGTGTGTGTGTGTATGTGTGTGTGTGTGTGTGTGTGTGTGTGCCCTTCAGCCATAAAGGAGTAAACCCTGCACACTTAGTGACACAATTTAAACGGCAAAAAGAATTACAACAAGACTCGTTGTGCAACAATAATTCAGACGCCTTTGTAGACTGAATCAAATTCACTTAATTTACCATCACAGCTTTTTTAAATTACTATGAAAAGAAGTGTAACTGAATCAAAGCTGCAGCTGGTTGAGAGGAAAACAAACAAATTACAGGTGCCAACATGTTGCACGCATCCTTTTATGTGTTGCATGTGGCACGACAAATCACATTAAAACCACACACTGCACCAAAATGTCACTTTTTGACTTTGTTTCCTGCAGACATGCATGGATTACATGAAAATAATCTAGTAATTAGTAACCGGTATCATTTTCTCATAAGGCAACTAACAACTAAAACCATGATAAACCCCTTGAGATGCATCATCTCGTTTTCGAGGATCCCAAACAAACACTTACAAAACAAATGGAAAACAGAACAATACATAACATTAACGTTATTTGTTTGCTTAATATATAACCACATTTTTTTATTTTAAATTGTGGAAGACAACTTTTTAAAAAAAAAATATATATATATATATATACAGTTGACCTATATCTCAGCTTCTCGTTCACGTCTGTAAAGAAAACTAAATTAAATTGTTATTTTTAAAGTTTGGATTATTATTTAAGATCTAAACTTAAAAAATTAGAAAAAGTACAGTTAAAACAACCAAAGAGATAATAATAATAATAATAATAGTAATAATAATAATAATAATTTAAAAAAATAAAAAAAATTAAAAAATTAAAACAAATAAAATAAAATAAAATAAAATACAATAAAACAAATAAATACAAAAACCAAAGGATTTGCAAGCAACAAACTTATAAAAATCCCAGTCTATAAAAGTAGGGTTTTTATAGTTTTTTAAAAATGTGGTACAGACTCAGCTGACCTGACAGTGAGGGGGAGGCGGTTAATAGAACAATGGCCAAGCGCCAGGGAGAAGAAAACGCTGAATTAGCATATTAAGTATGTATGATAGTTAGAAATAAAAAAAAGACATAATACAGACAGAGAATTGTATTAAAAGTTCCTAAAAATAATAGGAAAACCCATCTCTGATGCAATATTCATAGGAAATAATATGCTCCAAATTCATCCAAATCACTCATTTTACACAAACTTCCTGCAGTTATCGCGATCACTATTTGGGTTAATTGTACAGTTTATCAGTTGTTTTGTACTGTTATTGAATTTAATATGAAATATTTATAAGATATGTCACTTAGAAAAGGGGTCCTATGAGGAAAAAAGGTTGGGAACCACTGGGTTATGATCTAAAATTACATGTTATTGTGTTGTTTCAGTTGTTTAACACATTCCTGCCCCACTTAAATCACAATATACACACATTATTTTGAGAAAACAAAAGGGATGGAGACCAATTTTCCCTTCGCACAGATGAAAAACTGGCACAAACATCAATTTGGACACATTTTTGTCCCTTCTGCCAGCAGCTCGCTGCATTATCCGCATTAGTTTCATCTCTTTGCTGCAGAGTAAACATCCATTCCCACAGGTAGGGAATGTCACCGGTGCAGCATTATGGCCGTTAGAGGTGAGGCGGTAGGCAGGGGCAGAAAATAAACAGTAGTAAACAACAGGAGCAGTGGGGAGTGGGCTTCCCTGCTGTGCTGATTATTGGAGGGCTGTACACGGGCCTGATCCCCCCCCGGGAGCTCAGCGAGCGGGAACGGCTGCTGCTGGCTGCCCACAGAGAGGCCAACAACATCTGGGCCTCAGCTCAGCTCACCTCATTACACTCCTGTTGTTGTGCTGGAGAGGAGCGTGTTTGTGTATCAGTAGTAACGGCAGTAACAAGCAGAAAATGCTGCGATTTGAAGAAAATAATCGAAAGAAAATAAAGTATTTTTGTGTTGAGTTGTAGAATATCTCTCCAAGTTATTCTCATCAGGATAGAAAATACTGAAAAAATTCAATAAAACCTCCAACTGTAACATGAAATTATGAAATTTGGGCACACAAAGTTTCATTATACACCTGAAAAAGCATGCATCAACTCACTGCCTGGTTACAGTAGCTGATTTTTAATAACAAAGCCAACACAAGCCTGGAACAATAGTCAACATCACATTAGTGTTTCTCAATATGTTCTAAGTCAGCATTGTTAGACTTTATTATTTATTATCCAAGCAAGGGTTTTATGTGGTTTGCCCAGAAGCGTCATGGCAAAAAAAATGGACACAGTGCGGAGTTGTAATGTGGTGTATATTCATTAATTATATATTTTTTTCATATGTATGAGACTTCTGAAAATGGCAGCAAGCCAGTTTTTCTAATGGCTGCTGCTGCTGCTGGTGAGGGATTCATTAGTCTTCTGGCTCCCTCTGCTGGTGAAATGTGGTCATAAAGACAAAAGCAAATAGATGCTGAAAGTTATAAAGTGTGACTTTAAACACCCACACAGGTGTTTTCAGTTTAATCTGGCTGATTAGACTTCTGCTCAAACCCTCATCTACCTTGATAAAGATGCAAGTTGTCCCACTCCAACAGGTGCAACAGAGCTAACAGGAGAAGATGTCAATCAATTAGTCTGTACACGCCCACTCAGACTTGATCTGAGGTCTAATCAGCCAGATGAAGTGAAAGCACCTGTGTGTGTTAAGAGGCTTTACCATAAAATCAATGTAGAGGAAATGTAAAAAGCATCCGTTTCAACTTCATATGGAGGTAAAAAGCACTTTTGCCTAAAGTCAAATCTGACCTCATTTTGATAGGTCACAGTAGATTAAAGCATGTATAAATAATTAACTTAATGATGGCTGAACTCCATTTATCTGCTTCAGTTTCAGGGTGTTGATATTGTGCATGATGTGATTGAGTCATGATGGCACACTGGGACACCTGATTGCAATGGAGCCATCGTTAATTTGATTATTAACACCTGTGCTTTTCCTACTATAACAGGTTGAATGCTGTGCAACAGGCCGATGCCTTTTCATTCATTTGATCAAACATACCACCAAGGCCAAAAATACAAAAACTTAAAATCCAAACCATGCTATACTGAAAATTAAATATTTGCAAAGAAAAAAAAAAGGTAAAATATTTCCCCTAACATCCACCCTAGACCAGTATTGTATTTAAGGGGTTTGCTGTATTTTTGTTTGACCATCTGTAGCAACATTATTTCCAGTTGTAGTGTGAAATGATTGTCAATAGTTTTCTTTGTTGTCCTCATCCAGAGGTCAAAAGATCAAGTTCAGTTAAAAAATTAATACCTTGTTCCTGTTTCAGCAGGATGTTGTTCATTTAAGGGGACAATCGAAACATAGTGAACATGAATTTGTTGTAAATGTACATTACAATTCACTATAAAAGCCAACAGTGTTTGTGTCAGCACTCATAACCCCATACCAGAGAAATGTGTAGTTTACTGTCAACTGCATGTCTTTTTATGCTATGTGGCCAAGAAAAACAACTGTATTGTACTTGTTGAATTTCAACTCAATGAGCAAACCCACCTGCTCATTGAAAAACAATGAACAGAGGTTGTAAGCAAACTATCTGTGCAGTCTTATGAATAAAAAACAAATGACAAATTTAATTCTTTGTTCCTCCAATTTATTAAGAAAATGTACAGGGGGATTAACGGTAGGACTTCTGGTAGCGGGCACGAGCTCCAGGTCCACCGAACTTCTTGGACTCGCAGCGACGTGGATCGGCGACCAGCAGGGTCCTGTCGTACTGGATCAGGATGTCCTTGATCTCCTTCTTGGAGGCTTCATCCACATCTGCAGGAGGACATGAACGCTTTAGGTTATTCTCCATCCAAAGTGTTCCTACAGTCTGTATACTTAAGTTTGTACAGAATACTATAGGTATGTATAATGCATTAAACACCATACTATATAACCAGGTAGTTTCTATGAGAACAACAAGGCACAGTGTCACAGGACTGTTAATACTCAATAGCAAAACAAAATACAAAACTAATAGTGGACAGCTCATGTCCTGTACTCCACATTTATCGGTGTAGTAGACAATTCAGTTTTGGGCACTGTCAATGAATTCAGAGTGATCACTGTGCCTTAGTTTGTTGAATTGCTCTGACAGGATATCACCATTCCTTATACAGCAAATTCAACATTAAAACTCAGCAGCACACAGCTGAAATCCTTAATACAACACATACCACTCAAAGCGACAGTTTAACACTTGCAGGTTCAAATATTTCTTAAGAAAGCAAGTTTAAGTTTGAATCTTCCACTTCAAAATAACTTAAGTGTCTTAAGTGTCCCATGCATCTGGCCTAGGTTCATTTGGTTGAAACATTTACAGCAAGCTTTTTCACAAAAGCACAGGTGATGTTTGTTCACTGAATACAATGTAATACTCACACTTCTGGTAGTAGGCAACCAGGGATTTGGAGATGGCCTGACGGATTGCTGAAAGACAAAACAAGAAAAATAAATGGCAGAAAGGGGAACAAATATAATCCTAACACACACTGTCTGCTGATGGATAACTGTATGAGAAAATAAAATGTTCTGCTTACCGTAGATCTGTGCAACATGTCCACCACCCTTCACTCTGACTCTGATGTCAACTCCAGCAAAACGCTCCTTGCCGAGCAACAGCACTGGCTCCAGAAGCTAAAAAAGAGAGGATATAATGATGTCAACCACACACTGTCAAGAAAGAAAGACAGACAAACGAGCATGGCAACCAGGATATCTGCAGGTGTATGCGTTAGAGGTGTTTCTTAAAGCAGTTTACTAAATCCCTAATGGTGGACACTTCAGTGAATAGACCAGTTTGAGCAGGTGTGTTTTGAGGTGGGATTTAAATGTTGTAATAGTGTCCCACTTTCAGATTTATGCCTTCATCAGCAATAAACCATCCCTTCAAATAATCCATTTTTGTATAATATTCTTGTCGGCTGCTAGGCCAGGAAGGACAGTAAGCCTCCACTTTGCATTGTTTGTATTAGGGATGTCACGAGAACCGTTATTTTGGTTCCAAACTTAAAAAAATGTGACGGTACTCGTTTTCTTCGGTACCGAATGATGCCTGTAATGGTCATTTAGTACCGGAGCGGAGGTACTGGAGATGCGATTCTTCCGGCTTTAATGGGGCAGTATACGCTTACAAGTGTTCTCATCTGCCGTGAAATGAAGGAAGAAGAAGAACGCCGTAACAGCACGGAAAAAAAACAAGAACACGAGACGTGAAAGATGGCAGCTGCTGCAGCACTACCTCCGCCTCAACTCGTTGAGAAAACTAATAGCAAGAGTCGGGTATGGACATACTTTGCGTTCGAGGCGGATTTACAAGGAGTAATAATAGATTCGCAAAAACCAGTATGCGGTGTAGTAACGGTGCCGTCGTACTTTTCTTTCCAAAGGAGGAAATACTTCCAATTTAGCAAAACACCTCAAAGACAGACATCCAGATGATATTGTTTGTTTTAAATACTTGAAGGCTACATGCCACTGTTCTGTTTTGCAATGTTAATAGACAATAGACACAGTGGTATCGAATTAGTATCAAGAATTGTGTAAATTCACTGGTATTGGTATCGACTACTAGATTTCTGGTACGTGACATCCCTACAGGTTACATCTGGCACCCACATGTAATGCTGCATGCTCATCCCCCATGTTACTGCTGCTACCCCATTCAATTACAGATGCCAATTGAACATCACCCTGATGTTAACCACCTCTCTCTCTCTCTCTCAATGGGACTCACCTTGTACTGGAGGGTGGCAGGCTCCACCATATCCAGGGGTCTGCCGTTCACCTTGATCAGGCCATTCCCCCTCTTGCAGTGAGCAACTGCTGTGGCGGTTTTCTATGACAAAAAACATCATCATCAGGTACCATCAAAAAAAACAAACTGAAAGATAATCCATTTTTAATCTGGATTTCAAGATAACCTGCACACACATCAAGTTAAAATAAGCACAGTCCACCAGAAGAAAATAATCCAGTGGTAGAAGTGATAGTCAATACGTATCATCAAAAAACAAGGATAATTTCTAAACTTTATCATGGTCTAATGGAATGTCAAGCTATTATGTCAAGCTGTTGTTATTAATATATTTGTATAAGCCTGAGGCTTCCTCCCCTCTCCTGGCACATTTCTTGTCTGTTTTTCATTGATTTTGAGCATTTTTATATATGTGCAAATAAATAAATAA